>CAIGRB010089816.1:37467-66810 GCA_903798255.1 Fraxinus quadrangulata | reverse complement strand
GATTTTAGTTACTTTCGCCGGTGGGAAGAATTTATTGTAGAATTTTCAGATCAGCTCTTCCCATGTAGTAATGCTTCCATGAGGTCTGACGTCTAACCACTCCAATGCAGCACTCTCAGTGTTATGGAAATAATCGCAATTTAGTAATGTCTTCATTAACCCCCAGAGCATGGAAGTTTTGACAATTTCTGAGAAATCGGGAGATATGTATGTTCATATTTTCACGAGGTAGCCCGTAGAATTGAAGAGTGTTGCTTATCAAATTGATCCACTCTGCCCTTATCTAAAAATTATTTATCCTGAAATCTGGATAAACAATACTAGAGCACACAGGTACGGCTATTGGAGTCAAGAACATTGAAACTGGCAAGTCTCCCTCGTTTATTTCCCCTCGCTCCTGCCGCTGATCCGATAGCGGCGCCAATCTTGCGTCTACTTGTCCAATTGGTTGAATAGAAATATGAATATTTTGATCGTCGGTCATTTGATGTTGCTATTTTTGTGTATGTTCCTCGCATCTTCATCTGAAAGTACGTTCTATATCCGAATCAAACGGTTCAAGATCGTCACCTTAGGTACGAAGCATACAACGAACTCTTTTTTTTAATAAAAGAAAGTAAAATCAAATAATATGTAAAGATAAAATAAACTAAGACTGAAAGTAAATAGTCCCCGACAACGACATTAAAAACTTGTTGCATTTTTTATATCTCAAGTGTACGATATTGTAACAAGTAGTATAGTGGACTTTTGAGTCTAGATATCATTCCCACAAAAACTATACTTCAAGACTTAATCTAATTTTTCTTAACTCCTATTTTGCAAAAACAATTAAATATTTATGATGATTGTGATTATTTTTTTCCTAACTACTTTTGACTAATTTAAAATATAAAAAGATTGCAAACAATGAATGATTGAAAATTCAAATATGTGATGAATAACAATTTCATCTATTGATCACCTTTATTCTTAATTCAAGATTCATAACCTAATGCAGTGTTCGATCGAATTCCCTTATTATATTAATTTACCACTCCCGAGTTTTCATTGAACCTATTTAACTAATTTAATTTCATATCTCTATGTGAATCAACTTTAGTTAAATGAAATACTAGTTCTAAGAATTCATATTATGACTGCAATAATTAGTATATGTATCTCTTCACGTTATACTAATTTATCGAATTTTATTATGTGGTCTAAACCTCAAACTCACCACTCGATTCGTAAAAGACTCATATAATTATCAAATTATTCCTATTTAACTAATTAAATTTCAATCTCTATGCGAATCAATTTTAGTTAAAAGAAACACTAGTTCTAAGAATTCGTATTATGACCCCAATAATCAGTATAGGTATTTATACTAATTAGATGTTAATTTTGTTCATTAAATTTGATTAATTGTGATTAATTTTGATGACTTGTGGCTTAAATAGATGTTAATTTGTTTGTTAAGTAAAACTCGAGGCCAATTGAGTGAATTTGAAGCAAAAATAAAAAATGAACAAACACGAAAGAGATTCGGAGTTTGGAGACCAAAGTGAAAATATCCAATAGTTGATTCAGACCAAATGATAATTGGAGATCACATATAGTCAATTGGATACATTTGGAGGTCAAAAAGAGTGAAATATAATTAATGCATTTTTTTAAAGTCAATTTCCAGTCGAAAAAGTTATGCTATAGATTTTCAGTATCAGATTGAGACCCATATTTTGAGTAGCAAATGTTTGAATTGGAAAATTTCTAACCTAGAGTAATTATATCCCTTTGAGTTATTTTTCCAACGCACTTCAAGTAACCTCAATCGGATATCGAAAAAGAAATCAAGACCAAAATACCAAAAGTTACTTAGGGATGTAGGAATGTGAACTAGGGTGTGCATAAGATCAATTCAGGTGCTCGAGAGCTAGAACGTTGTGCGTGATGTGTGGCTCAGAAGCCCCGCGTGCACCCACTATTAATTCTGGGACCAAGTTTGCAATTTCTGACTATTACTTAAATTCCTTTTTAATTCATATTCTTGATGTGATAGCCTTCATTTTTCGACATTCATAAATACAAAACTTGGCCAAAACACCGTGGAACTCTTTCTAACATCTAGATACATAATAATTTCATAAAATTTATCAAAAACAAGAGACCAATTCACCATTTTTTAGAGAGAAAATCAAACTATAGAAAGGAATTGAAGCCAATTACATCAAGAAATTGGAGATTTCAACCTTGGATTTGAAGATCAACATCGTTTGCATTATTTCATGATTCAAGTGATAATTTGTATTGGATGAAGATGAACCCTATTGTTTATTTATTTTTAATTCAAGACTAGTAGTTTACTCTTTTTTTCTTGATAAATTTTTCATACAAATTGCATTATTTAATTTATTGGCCACCCATTAAATAATTATTTGCTTGTCGTAGCGTTGCATGACTAACAATAAGTTTAGAACATGGAAAAATTAACATATGTACAATAAATGTTAGGAATAACATTTATCACAATCATATAGATAATCTAAAATTCAACGCATTCTAATCATTCAAATTTGGGGTAGGAATATATTCGGATCATGATTAGGATAGATTTAGTTTGTCTTGAAAAAGAAAGTTAAATACATTAGTTTTATCGATTGTCAAGAACACATGAATATGAATAAATTACAAATTAAGAATTAAAATAAATAGTAATAGATGGATTCAAAAATCCAATGCAATCATTCATTTTTTCATACAAATTCTAGATTTGCATTAATTTTAGCATAAGTTAGCATAATTACAAACCAAAAAGCTCTTTTACTTACATAATTCGAATTCCATATGAAAATGGTAAACTTAAATTGAATTTATTCTCTATGGGATGATACTCTCAACTCACTTATTTTATTACTTGTCAACGATCTTGTAAACTTGCAGATTTCGCACAATCAGAGTGCAATCAGGAGAGTGTAAATGCCATTACATTGATTAATTAGGGAAGATTGGAAAGGTAATTTCACGATGGCAAAGTCAAGTTCTTCATCGAAGCTTTGGGTGTGAGTTTCGTTTTAATTTGACAGCAGAGGAAAAGATGAATATAGGGTGAGGCTGAAAGGACAGGCGGAGAAGCTTTGGGCATGGGTTTTGTTTTAATTTAGGCTTTGTTTGAGCTTCATTTTTTTGTGAAAAATGAGTTTTATAATATTGATGTTTTGAAGAATATGTGGTTAAAAAATAGAGAAATTTTTGAATTTACGTCCAAAATGATTTTATTATAAAAATTTATGATTGAAAATTAGTTTTAAAAAATATTTAAAAAAAAAATTGGAGCTCAAACTGGAGGTTAATTCTCTTTGTCATGTATAACATGTGTTTGGCATCCATTAAATTTTTTTCAATTTTTCTCTTTCTTAATTATAATCACACATTTTTCAAATAAAATAATATTACACACAAATCTAAAAATTTCATTACTTTTCAACTACGCATTCTTTCATAAATCAATATTCCAAAATTTATAATTTCCACAAAATGAGTGACTAACACATGATAAAATATTCATTTTTTACTTAACTTTTATTTTTCTATTTGTCTCAATATAATAATATAACTCAAATTCAAATTCAAATTCAAATCACCACTTCCTCTAACCAATACAATTAAATTTCGAGTCTCACTCCAAAATCACTCAAATCTTCCAACATTAGCTCAAAATCCAAAATTCAAAACAAATATCAACTAACGTCATAGGAACACGGAGAGCAACTTTCTCTCTCAAGAATGGCGATTCCAAAAAAAAACCCCAAAATCCTCTCTCTAGAATTCTATCTTCTTTTTCACATCTAGATCTGATTTGTTCGTCCCATTTCTCTAAAATTGATAAACAGATGTTGTGTATTTGTTGGTTTTGAAAACTGGTAGACAAGAAATTGGTGAAAAACCCCAAAGATCTACGTCAACAGTGATGGAGGACAAGACATTTGGTGAGCCTCCAACTGTGTTTACTTCTTCGATTGAGACAATAGGCGAGAGGGCACGATAAAAAAGGGTCCTTCTGGGATCTAATGGCAATGAGGATTTGAATATATGTATTCTTGACCCCTGAACATGAGTCAATAGATGTCAGGTCCACTCACGCCAAGTCAAGTATGGTTACGGAGCGTTCCTATCGGAATAACGACGGTAGAAAAAAAGAAATGGACCCGGGAGATACTTTACGGCGTGAGATAAGAAATGTTCGAGCTTCGACGGGTAGAATAGAAGCAATCACATAAACAACTCACCGGGTTGAAATCAAACTGAATGATGTAATAACAAGCGAGAATATGTGGAAGGATAGATATAATATGTATTGAAATTGCTATGTTGTATATTGAAATTTACAACTCATAAACACATCGGAGATAGAAAATGGACCCAAATGTTCTATATTTCTCTTCAAGGTTCAAGTGTGTATTTCGAATATCGATTATTGTCCTTATTCCAGTCAATAATCCAATCCCTTTTAAGTTACAAGGAGAACCTATTTATACTACCTTGGCTGATGTGGTGATTGTTGGATCACAACTACGTGACCTCATCTCCCTAATTAGGGTGTCACATCACTGTCTATTCATACAATTAATATATTTATAAGGGGTCAGCCGCTTTATACAATAGGCTAACATGCTGACAAAATTTATTACAAGTATTACATCAATCATTTCAGAGAGATCTTCGAATCTTTTACAAGGAACATCATCAGTTTTGCGAGCTTTGGAAGAATTGAGAGCCACGGAGGAACCTTCAGCTCGCCTCCTTTCTTTGTTTCCTTAGGCAGAAGGTCTTTGAAGTAGTACCTCAACTTAGACTTCCTCATTACAGTGTAAGGACTTCGGCTTGTAGTGTAAGGACTTCAGCCTTGATGTCCTTCTTCGTGCTTTGGCCTCATGGGTCTTTGTTTAACTTTCTTGTTGATTTTCTACCTACGTAGCTTGCTACGTGGCATAGTCTCTTTGAGCGACAGAGGCGAGGAGTAACAATGGTCCCATAAGTCTAGAAACGATTATTTATGTAATGCATGAACTGGATTGTAAAATAATAAAAAATAAGAATAAGTTTTGTAGGGGGTGATTTTACCACATAACAATAGTCCCCTAAGTCTAAGTATAATCATTCATGTTATGGTTTCTGGATTGTAAAATAATAAAAAATAAGAATAAGTGTTGTAGTGGGTGATTTTACCTCATAACAATAGTCCCCTTTGTCTCAGTATAATCATTCATGTTATGGTTAGATTTTAGGATATACTTGACTTTTGCAGATCCTATGTAAGTATTGTCTGAAGTGGTTTACTTGGTAGTATTTCATTATTTGGACTGCTTCAAAGAAGGGTTGCCGAAGTAGAGTGACTTCGAAGTTGTATCTTCAAAAATGCCCTTACATAACCGAGGAACTAACTGAAGTTGTTGAACTAGAAAGGGTCAGAGCCTCATATAGCTTTGGATTATGATAATTATGAGGCATTTTAACTTAATGACTTTGAGAAACATGAGACATCCTCAATTATGGTGCCCTAATGATTTGATGTCGTAGTGTGTTTCCAAGAAAAAATAGCTGAAGCAGTTCGTCTCCCAATACACGCAACCGTTGCCACATTCAATGCGTAATGATGGATGTCTCCCACGTACATTTGCAAATTTCAGATGCATGAAGGCGCGTAACATCGACGTCCTAATTTGGCCTGTAGAAGACAAAGTTTCAGACGTGTTGAGTGGCTCAGATTAGAACTTTTAAATGGACGGTTGGATGCCCCGGATCAAGATCCAACGGCTGGGGTTGAGTGGATCTGCCTATAAAAGGCAAAAACTTTTTGAGAGAATTTCTTCTTACTTTTACACTAATTGTTGCCTTTCTTCTTTCAATTTTTCCAAATCTCCAAGTCTTTCTTGAAATTCTTCTAAGTCAACTGTTGAGTTTCTTCCTTTCTTCTTGCTATTTCTACAATTTTTAGTGTTCTTATTTCTCCATTCCATTTGAGAAAATCGTAAGTATTGTATTTTGTTTTCTTTTTCAGCTTTATAATAATTTAAGCAATCTTGTAAATCAATGGCTTCTTCGAAATCTGCTGGGAAAAACGTAGATATTAGAGAGTTGGTGAGTGAGATGGGCTTTATAATTACAAACACGGCCGACCTCATCCAAGCCGTTGAGGCTGGACGATGTGCTTCTATTTCTGGAGGTGGTAATGGGGATGACGAAATAGCAAGGGAGCAACCAAAATTCCTTCCTCTGTAAATTCGACGTACTTAGCTAATCTTAGGGATAAGTATAGGATTCCCTACGACATAGAATTAATTTTTCCCTCTCTTAACGAGCAAGCCTGCTATTTGAGGGAAAGTTGTGTCGCCGTTAGTAAGTTTTTGTTGAAGGTTGGGCTTTTCCTGTCGATCTATCCCTTCTTCCAGACAATTCTTAGACTTTACGGGCTGACCACTACTTAGCTCGTCCCTAATGCCTGGGCCCAATTGGTAGGTTCCTACTTCCTTTGGAAGGAGGCCTCCTTGGGTGAGGACATGCCTTTGTACATCTTCCAAACACTATACAAGCCTAGGTCTTTAGGAAAAGAGGATTCCAAGGGGTGGTATTCACTGTGTCCTTGGGGGTCACACTCCCCCTTTGTGGGTGGGAGGAGACTTGGTTTTGGGTTAGGGAAAAGTGGCAGGAGTGTGAGGATGACATCGTCATGTATGTCAGTCTCCAACCTCATATTTCGATGTCCGTGAGTGCATTTCTTGCTTCCTTGATTTTCTAAACTGACGAGGTCTGATACTTACCATTTTCGTGTTTATTTTGCAGGGTCGGTTGAACGCTTCAAGTTCACAGAGTGTGATTGGGACACTCTCACCAAGGTCTACTAAAAATCTCTTGACTTGTGTGACTTTAGCTGTTTGAACCAATCGAGCCGCTTTTCTGAAGACTTCAGAATGATGGAAAAATGGGGTAAGACGTTCTTTACATAGATGTTTTTCTTGACGTCTTTTTCATAGAATTTTGCTAACCTTGTTCACTTCTTGTTTCGTAAAGAATTTCAATAAGAAAAGGCACCACATCCCTGACATGGCTACCATTATCTTCGTCACGTCTACCTCTAGAAAGGGGGTGAAGCCTTCATCTACTGAAGGAAAGCAGGTGAAGGACAAAATTTAGAGGGTCAGCAAGGAAGTTTGCCTCTCAGGAGGAAGGACGACCCCTCATGCGAGATAGAGGAAAAAGATTGTGAATGAGGAACCTAATAAGAGGTTCAGAATCCCAACCCCAGTGGGACGGGTGGTTCTATTGATGTCCCTTCCCCCAGTTCTGGGGTCCCTGCAGGGGAAAAAATATTGGGCAGCTCAATGGCTGTAGCCTCTGGGGGATAGAAGAGGCCAACTGTTGTGGAGCCCCAGAGGCAAGATTCTGCTAAGAAGGCCATGACTTCTAGTGACTCCACCACTTCAGAAGCTCCCAAGTCCAAACCTGGCCTGGCCACAAGGAGAGAATAGCTCAAATCTAAGGCTCTTGCCCTTCTTTTTCCTGAAGTCCAGACGACTACAACAACCTTTCACAAGTACTGGACGGAGAAGTGACAATCCTTCATTGAAAAGAGTGATGACGTCAATGTGGCTGCCACAATGGTGGCCCAGGTAGGAAGGGCCGTTGGAATGGCTATAAAGGATGAAGTCCTTTTTAAAAACCTTCAAAGTAAAAATTAGGGGTTTTCCAATAAAGCTTCTAAGGCTGAAGAGATCGCCAATAAGGCCCAGGCAAAAGTGGAGGCCTTAAAGAAACAACAATCTGAAGAGTCAGTGAAACTTGCCTCTACCTTAGCAGAGATTGAATCTTTGAATAAGGATATCCACCTATCTCAGAGCGAGGTGGCATCCCTTACTAAGCGAGTGGAGACTTCTGATGCTTATCAAAAGTTGGTGGCTGAGACCTTGGAGAAGGCAAATAAGAAGAATGTTGCTTTAAATGGGCGAGTAGGGGAGCTTACCTCCCAAGTAGCTAGCCTTATTAAAGAAGTTGAAAGTATCAGAAGTGATGCTGAACTTGCCAGCAAAAATGCTGAGAAGACCTTCCTAGCCAACTTCCACTTAACAGAGGTGTATTAAAGTTTTGGGAAGTATTGGAGGAGGTATGCTTACACTGAAATGATCAAGTAGCTGGAGGTACACATGCGAGACATCAACACTTCTAATCTGAGGGTCGAGTTTCTAGACGACGGGGCTGAGGTGTCTGAGCCTCAAACTCCAACAAAAGGGGCCTAAGTAATTGAACTTGACGAAGATACAACTAGAGAGATTGCTGAGAAAGTGGCCCCTAATGCAATTGTGCCCTTCGTGGCTCTTCAACCCCCACCCCCTTAGGGCATAGTTCTTTTTTTGTACCTTTTTAATTTTTTGTTAAGTGTAATGGCTTCGGCCCACCAAATGTAAATATTTTTGTATGAATGAATGAACTTCTTTTATGCTATACTCATGTTCCTTTACATTCTACATCTTTACCACCTCTACTCAATTCTGATGTGCTTGTCAATATGAATTCGAACAACTTATACTTCAATAATGACGTTAAATCAAACTTAAAATAACATCAACTTGATAATTAACATCAAATGTAAAACTTCGAAAACTTACGAACATTGAAGTTTAATAACATGTAATCAGGTCAAACTCATGCCTTTTTGAACTTCAATAACATAATCAAACTTGCAAATGAACTTTAGTAACACAAGTGTTAGGAGGTCTGACCTAACAATAAAGTTCAGAACTTAAACACAGCAGACTTTGTGCAATTAGGTAAACAAACATATGAGATCAGTCATTAGTAAAACCTAAGTCACATCAGACCCTTGCATATAGTACTTCGATAATAATTCAAACAGTACAATTTATCCAAGTGTTAGGAGGTCATGTACCTTTATCAATTTTCAAAGTGGGTTGATAAATATGATCTGAGGCACTTTTAGTCTCGTTTTATGATATTGTAGTTTAAGCTTTTGCACAAGTATAAACAATTCATTTTCTCTTTTTCTTCCCTCAACATGGGTTGAGTGGTTCGCTCATGTTAAGGTTTCCTTAAAAATTTTAGTTAAGGGTCTGTGCCTCATTTAGTCAATTTAGAGGTGGTCCTTTTTTAGATCCAAAGCCTTGTCGAACTGTATACACATCTCTCTGTAGGGACAAGACATCTACAAAGAGGTGTCCCATAGGATATTAACTTCCTTAGGGAAGAAGTATTTTTAATGCGCAAATAACATATTAAAAATCATTTTCATTGAGCCTCAGATTGTACACTCAAGATATTTTTACATCATTAATAATACTTGCGCAAATGTTCTACATTACATGGATGTGGCTATACATTTCCATCCATGTTCTCAATTTTGTAAGTCCTAGGTCGAACCTCTTTATATACACGATAGGGACACTCCCAGTTTAGACCTAGGGTTCTTGAGCCATGCTCTTTCGAAGATGTGAACACCTTCTGAATTACCAATTCATTCAAACGGAATGACTTCTTTTTCACTTTCGAATTGTAGTAGCTGGTCATTTTTCTTTGATACTAGGCCAATTTTACTTGAGAATTGTCCCTCATTTCTTCAAGGAGATCAAGCTCACATTTCCTCATTTCTTCATTAGTTATTTCATTGAAATACATTCGTCGAGGAGATGGCAAACCTACTTCAACAGGGCTCATAACCTCAGCACCATAGGCCATAGAAAATGGGGTCTCTCCTATAGCAGTTCTACTTGTTGTTCTAATATCCTAAAGTACTTGAGGTATTTCGTCGACCTATGCCCCTTTAGAGGCATCCAATTTTCTCTTCAACGTGTACTTGATCATTTTGTTGACAGCTTCAACCTACCCATTTACCTGGGGTGATGTAGGGAGGAATGTTTCTTGATACTCAACCCCTCACATAAATTTCTAACATTCTTGTTGTCAAATTGTCTTCCATTGTCTGATACAATCGAATGGGGAATTTTGACCATGCAAATGATGTTCTTCCATAGAAACTTGTAAGTGTTGGTCTCAGTAATTTTTGTAAGTGGTTCAGCTTCTACCCATTTGGTGAATTAATCAATGGTGACAATCGCAAAGCTAGAGTTTTCCTTTCCTTTGGGAAGAGGTCCTATAAGATCAATTCTCCATTTTGCGAAAGGCCAAGGGCTAGATACAACATTCAACTCTTGAGAAGGCTACCTTTGGATAGTAGCAAAGCGTTAACACTTGTCACATTTTCTAACAAACTGTTGCGAGTCCTTTTTCAAAGTGGGCCAGTAGTATCCCTGTCTTAGTACTTTCTGTGCTAAGGACCATCCTCCAGTGTGGTTTCCACACGCTCATTCATGGATCTCCCGGAATACGTAATTTGCTTGTTCTTTCCCAATGCATCTGAACAAAGGCAGTGAGAACCCACGTTTGTATAGTACATCATCTTATAGGACGAAGTGGGCAGCTCTCCTCCTGAGCTTCTTAGCCTCCTCCTTTTCAGAGGATAGGGTCTGCTCTTTGAGGAAAGATATTATTGGTTTCATTAAAAGTTCAAGTGTCTTCAATCCACATAATAGTTTTACCAGCAACAATAGAAGGTTCAGAAAGATGTTTTATAGACACGAATGTGAGCAATTCAGAATCTTTACTGCTTGCTAATTTAGACAGTGCATCGGCATGGACGTTCTCAGCCCGTGGGATTTACACCAGTTCGATACTCTCGAAGGACTGGATGAAGTCCATTACCAATTTTAGGTATGCTGCCATAGACTTATCCCTGGCTAAAAAATTACCATGAACCTGACTTACCACTAACTGGGAGTCACTGCTGATGACGAGCCTCTTTACTTTCATATCTTTGGCCAACCTTAGGCCAAGGAGGAGGACCTCATATTCTGGTGCATTGTTAGTGGCTTTGAAACCAAATCTCACAGCACAAGTAAGTTTATGTCCCTCTGGACTGACTAAAACAACCCCAGCTCCTAACCCTGTCTCCCTTGAGGATCCATCAACTAATAGGTTCCAAATTATAGGTTCAGCAGGTTCCATCACTTCTTCCGTTTCTAGGATGGGGTGAATCTGCACAAAGTCTACAAGGACCTGGCCTTTGATGGCAGCCCTTGGTTTAAAAACAAGGTCGAATTCACTAAGTTCCACAAGCCACTTCAGCAATCTTCATAAAGCATCAGGCTTCTATAGCACCTACTTGAGGGGAAAGTTTATCAACACATATATACTATGGGCTAGGAAATATGGCCTTAATTTTCTTGAGGTTGTTACCAAAGAGAGGGCTAATTTCTCTATGTCTGGATAACGAGTCTCTGCTACCAAAATAGCTTTGCTAACATAGTATACGTGCAGCTGGTGACTATCCTCTTCTCTTATTAAAACTGAGCTGATGGCCTCAAATGTCACTGCTAGGTATAATTGTAGTGGCTCGTGGTCCCTAGGTTTGGAGAGGAGGGGAGCATGTCCTAAGTGCTTCTTCAACTCTTGTAAGGCTGCCTCACACTCCTCTATCCACTGGAACTTGTTTTCTCATTTGAGGATTTTAAAGAAAAATAGGCACTTGTCTGTTGCCTTAGAGACAAAGCGATTCAAAGCTGCTACTCGTCTAGTGAGGCTCTGTACCTCTTTCGATTTTTAAGGGGACCTCATTTCAATCAAAGTTTTGACATTTTTAGGGTTCACGTCAATGTCTCTTTGGTTGATGATGTAGTCCAAGAACTTTCCAGAAGAAACTCCAAAGGCACACTTTAAAGGGTTGAGTTTCATCTGATATCTTCTCAAGATTTAGAAGGTCTCATTAAGGTTTTTAACATGATCCTCCTGCCTTTAGACTTTTCACCAGCATGTCATCCACGTAGACCTCTATGATCTTTCCAATGAGGTCGGCTAACATTTTGTTGACAAGTTTTTGGTATGCAGCCCTAGCATTTTTCAACCCGAAAGGCATGACCTTGTAGCAATAAAGACCCTTATCTGTGATGATAAAGATTTGTTCCTCATATGCTGGGAACATATGGATCTGATTGTATTCAAAATATGCATCCATGAAACTAAGTAGTTCATACCCGACAATCAAATCCATAAGTTGGTCTATTTTGGGAAGTGGGAAGCTGTCCTTAGGACAGGCTTGGTTTAAATTTGAAAAGTCTACGCAAACCCTCCACTTCCCATTGTAATACTGGGTTTGAGACCCACTTAGGGTATATTGATTCTCGTATAAATCCATTGTCAATTAGCTTCTTAACTTCATCCTTCAGGGCCTCATATCTTTCAGGGTTGAGAGCTCTTCTCTTTTGCATATGCGCTACAACATTTGAGTCGATGTTTAAATGGTAGTAGTTGATCTTACGGTCAATGCCTATCATGTCCCCATGTTTCCAGGTGAATACATCAAGATTTTTCAGTAAGAAACTTTTCAGCTCCTCATTTGCTTCTATTGGCGAATTTCTTCCAACCTGTAGGTGCTTTAAGGGATCTTACGGGTTTGCTGAGAAGCTCTCCAGCTCCTTCATGGGTCTTGTTTAAGGTTCGCAATCAATTATGTGAAGATCCAGCTCTCCAAGTTAACTACTTTCTCAGCATCCCTTCCTGCTTCAGGGACGATATGTCTTTCACAGATAGCCTCTTCTTCAGAGGTTTGTATGACTCCAAGAGTGTCCTCTTCTTTAGAGGTGTTGTTCATCTCGGTATCCTTCCATTGTTCAGGAGTACTCCCTTGTTCAGGGACATCATGTATATCTAGGTCGGTGATAATAAGTTGACAGTCCTTGGTTCAGCTTTCCTTAGGGAGTTTAAGTAACACTTCCTAGCACTTTATCGACCACCTAAGGCAATGTCTATGCCATTTTCAGTTGGGAACTTCATGCATAGGTAATGTATGGAAGTGATAGCTCATAATTCCTTCAAGGCTGGTCTCCCAAGTACTCCATGATAAGCAAATCGATTATCAACCATTAGGAATTCCATGAAATGTTAAGCAAACAGGGGTGCAATCCCCATCTCTATTTTTATAGTTATTTTACCCCTTGGAATGATGTTATCTCCTGTAAATCCATATAAAGGAAAATTCATTGGGGTTATCTAGTGGTCAACTTTCATTTTGTCAAAGGTAGTTCCAAAGATGATGTTGACCGAGCTTCCATTATCCACTAGCATTTTTTTCAGGGTGCTACGGGCCACGACAGCCCTTACCACTAATCTGTCACAATGTGGATAATGTACACCTAATGCATTTTCTTAAGTAAATATGATTGGTGGGATTGCTTTTGCCGTAGCGGATCGGCTAATTATGAAACCTGTCATAAGAGGATCATTACTTCTCTAGCATAATTCATTTGTACGTTTTAGGATTCTCCCCCCATATGTGGACCGCCAATGATTGTATCGATTTTCCTGATAGGCTCCTTGCCATCATTCGCTGGGAGGCTTCGTCTTTGTCTTTGGCCTTCTCTTGGTCTTTTCATGTCGTTATCCCATTCCCTTGGGGGGTCATTCTGTTGGGGCACCTCGGCTCACGTTCCTAGATTGTTGGGTCTGTTTGGGAGGAGCATCTCTTTGGAAGTGTCTTTCTTAGTTCGTGTTTTGGGTATGTCTTGTAACATCCCAGCAGTTTTCCGTACGGTGGCCATTGGATTGATGATATGTATAATAACTGGGTACTGCATCCCTATTTCTAGGTTCAGCGCCTCTTTCCCTCTACGGGTGCCTTCGGTGGGGCTGATGCCAATGTATGCCAGCGTTAGGATTTACTTCCTCAAAGGCCAGTAGGTACTGCATTGAGCGTTGCTGTAGCTAATTCTTGTCCACGATTGAAGGGTACCGATGGTACATCAAATGGAGATTTGGGAAGTTGGACCTCTCCCCATTTGCATTTGAAGAGGGAGAAGACTCTGACTGGCCCTGTTCTTATGATCTCTCAATTTCTCAATGAGGATTTCCTGTCTTATCATTTCTAATAGGGCGTCATAGGTGGCATGGTCCTTGTTTTGTACGTCTCTCCAAAAGATAGAGTTCATATCCAAACCTCCTCTTAAGGTAGTTTACGCTTCCCTATCTGTGACTTGTACACAGTAGGTCATTTCATCAGTAAAGCTGGATAAGAAGCGTTTCAGCGTCTCATCGTGTTGTTGTTGACAAGAAAGGGTCGAGATTCCATATTTGTTGTGGTGTATAGTTTTAGTAAAATGACGGACTTTATACCATTCCACAANCCTTGTTCAGGGACATCATGTATATCTAGGTCGGTGATAATAAGTTGACAGTCCTTGGTTCAGCTTTCCTTAGGGAGTTTAAGTAACACTTCCTAGCACTTTATCGACCACCTAAGGCAATGTCTATGCCATTTTCAGTTGGGAACTTCATGCATAGGTAATGTATGGAAGTGATAGCTCATAATTCCTTCAAGGCTGGTCTCCCAAGTACTCCATGATAAGCAAATCGATTATCAACCATTAGGAATTCCATGAAATGTTAAGCAAACAGGGGTGCAATCCCCATCTCTATTTTTATAGTTATTTTACCCCTTGGAATGATGTTATCTCCTGTAAATCCATATAAAGGAAAATTCATTGGGGTTATCTAGTGGTCAACTTTCATTTTGTCAAAGGTAGTTCCAAAGATGATGTTGACCGAGCTTCCATTATCCACTAGCATTTTTTTCAGGGTGCTACGGGCCACGACAGCCCTTACCACTAATCTGTCACAATGTGGATAATGTACACCTAATGCATTTTCTTAAGTAAATATGATTGGTGGGATTGCTTTTGCCGTAGCGGATCGGCTAATTATGAAACCTGTCATAAGAGGATCATTACTTCTCTAGCATAATTCATTTGTACGTTTTAGGATTCTCCCCCCATATGTGGACCGCCAATGATTGTATCGATTTTCCTGATAGGCTCCTTGCCATCATTCGCTGGGAGGCTTCGTCTTTGTCTTTGGCCTTCTCTTGGTCTTTTCATGTCGTTATCCCATTCCCTTGGGGGGTCATTCTGTTGGGGCACCTCGGCTCACGTTCCTAGATTGTTGGGTCTGTTTGGGAGGAGCATCTCTTTGGAAGTGTCTTTCTTAGTTCGTGTTTTGGGTATGTCTTGTAACATCCCAGCAGTTTTCCGTACGGTGGCCATTGGATTGATGATATGTATAATAACTGGGTACTGCATCCCTATTTCTAGGTTCAGCGCCTCTTTCCCTCTACGGGTGCCTTCGGTGGGGCTGATGCCAATGTATGCCAGCGTTAGGATTTACTTCCTCAAAGGCCAGTAGGTACTGCATTGAGCGTTGCTGTAGCTAATTCTTGTCCACGATTGAAGGGTACCGATGGTACATCAAATGGAGATTTGGGAAGTTGGACCTCTCCCCATTTGCATTTGAAGAGGGAGAAGACTCTGACTGGCCCTGTTCTTATGATCTCTCAATTTCTCAATGAGGATTTCCTGTCTTATCATTTCTAATAGGGCGTCATAGGTGGCATGGTCCTTGTTTTGTACGTCTCTCCAAAAGATAGAGTTCATATCCAAACCTCCTCTTAAGGTAGTTTACGCTTCCCTATCTGTGACTTGTACACAGTAGGTCATTTCATCAGTAAAGCTGGATAAGAAGCGTTTCAGCGTCTCATCGTGTTGTTGTTGACAAGAAAGGGTCGAGATTCCATATTTGTTGTGGTTGATAGGTTTAGTAAAATGGCTCACTTTATACTATGCCATAAAACTGATGATGCTACCAATATTACCGATTTGTTCTTTAGGGAGATAGTACGTTTGCATGGGGTCCCTAGGAGCATAATGTCAGACCAAGATGTTAAGTTTTTGAGTCATTTTTGGAGTGTTTTGTGGAATAAGTTAGGCACTAAATTGTTATTTTTTACTACTTGTCATCCATAAACCGATGGTCAAACTGAAGTAGTTAATAGAACAATGACTCAATTGCTTCGTACGGTAATCAATAAGAACTTGAAAAGTTGGGAGGAGTGTTTACATTTTATTGAATTTACTTATAATAGAGTTGTACACTCTACTACATTGTTCTCGCCGTTTGAAGTTGTTTGTGGGTTTAATCCAATAACACCTTTGGATTTATTGCCTTTACCTGTAAATGAACGAGATAGCTTAGATGGTAAGCGAAAAGCTGAGTTGGTGAAGTCGTTGCATGAGAAGGTCAGGATGCAAATTGAGGAGAAGAGTAAGCTCATAGCAACAAAAGCAAACAAAGGTAGAAAGCGCGTGACATTTGAACCAGGAGATTGGGTTTGGGTGCATTTCGGGAAAGAGCGTTTTTCGGATCAAAGGAAGTCTAAGCTACAACCATGTGGGGATGGACCATTCCAAGTCATCGAGAGGATCAATGATAATGCCTACAAAGTGGATCTCCCAGATAAGTATAATGTTTCAGCTACATTTAATGTTGCTAATCTATCGTTGTTTGATGCAGGTGCAGATTCGAAGGTAAATCCTTTTGAAGAGAGAGGGGATGATATGATCCAAGGTGCCATCGAGGCGAGGACAATTCTAGGGAAGGATCCTTTGCTAGTGGATGAAGGACCGATGACTCGATCGAGGGCAAAGCAGGTGAAAGAAGCAATGGCATTGCTTGTTCAATCTACGGTTGACGATATGGCGATCGTGACGAAAATTGGAGCAGGTTCCATGTTGGGGTCGAGGCCGGAATCGGGATAGATGAGCTTGATTCAAGCAGCCGAACCTGGAAGCCACAAGCAGGGGTGCCCCGCGCCAGAGGTGGCACCCCCGTGCCCATTTTCACCAGATTTTACAGCGGGTATTGGCGCCCCCGCGCCCAACTAGTCTAATTTTTCGCGAATTTCCTTATTTTACTATAATTCTATTTTTAGTCAATCTCCTACCTTATTTATGAGATTATGCATGTTTCTTACCTAGTTTCTAGGGTTTGGTATAAATACCAAAAACATTCATTGTTAAAAAAACTTTTGGCAAATTATTAATTGAGAAGATATTGCTTTCTTTGTTCTTCCATTGAAAAATCAATCGAACTTATCAAGATCTAAATCTTGTGGCGTTCAAACATCAGATCATGGGTTCTTCATTGTGTAATCAAGGGGTTCAACGCATCGTCGTTATCGTTGGGTTTTTTGGTTCACCTTGTTGGGTTCAAATTCAAAATCGAATTTAATTGGCTTTCTTGGGTTCCGCATCAATCTAGTTGTGGGTTTCGTAGTCACCGTTGCTACAGGGTTCGCATCATCGACCCTGCATGCTTATCAACATTTCATGCATAGTCATGTTTTGCTGGGTAATACTTCTCATGTTGGCAGCCACTCTGGCCATTTCTCTGGTAAGCTTAACTGCAACTCTACGCCTGCCTCTGGACCCACCTCGCCTATGTTGTGGGGGTCGTTGGCGAGTAGCTGGGGCAACTCGTGAGGGCACCCCTTCTTTAGGGTGTTCCCTCTTCCTTCGAGGTGCACTTTCATCACCACTTGAACTCATTTTTCACAGCTACTTTTCTCAACAAGTTTTCCTTTCTTCAAGGATCGAATAAGTATCAAATTTTAGGTTCTCCACTAGTTCTTTCTTCAAGAACTCTCATTTTCAAGAGTTAGAACCTTCTTGCCAAAATAGTTTTAACAGGCTTTCTCCCACAGGTATTTTTGTGGTTAAATATAAGATTTTCCACATACGGTGCCAATCTGTTGATCCCAAAAAATGAGCTACAGATGTCGGGCCCACTCACATGAAGTCAAGTACGGTTTCGACGGGTTCCTACCGGAATAATGTCGGTAGCAAAAATGAAATGGACGTAGGAGATACTTTGCAGGGTGAAACAAGAAATGTTCGAGCTCCAGCGGTGGAACAGAATCAATCGCGCTAACAACGATCGCCGGCTAGAAATCGAACTGAACAATGTAATAACGAGTGGAATATGTGGAAGAATAGATATAATATGTATTGATATTGCTACGTTATATATTGAAATTTACAACTTATAAACACTGATAGAAGATAGAAAATGGACCCAAGTGTTTGTATATTTCTCTTTAAGGTTCAAATGTGTGTTTCGAATATCGGTTATTGTCCTTATTCCAGTCAATAATCCAACCCCTTTTAAGTTACAAGGAGAACCTATTTATACTACCTTGGCCGACGTGGTGATCGTTGAATCACAACCACGTGGCCTCATCTCCCTAATTGGGACGTCACATCACTTTCTATTCATACAATTAATACATTAGTAAAGGGTCAGCCGCTCTATACAATAGGCTGACCTGCTGAGAAACTTTATTACAAATATTACATCAATCATTTCAGAGAGTTCTTCGAATCTTTTATAAGGAACAGCATTAGTTTTGTGCGCTTCGGAAGAACCTTCAGCTCGTCTCCTTTCTTTGTTTCCTTGGACAGCTTCATCTTTGAAGTAGTGCCTCAACCTGGACTTCGTCATTGCAGTGTAAGGACTTCGGTTTGCCTTCTTCGTGCTTTGGCCTCATGGGTCTTTATTTGACTTTGTTGTTGATTTTCTACCTACGTGGCATAGTCTCTCTGAGCCACAGAGGCGAGGAGTAACAGGTATGTCCCAAAACAGTGAGACTCATGAACCTAAAAGGAGAATCCGAGTTGAGGTTTATTATAAAAACAAATCAATGGATGCTATAAACACTATGGGCTTTGAGGCAGAAGATGAAGGGCAAATTGAGGATGACTGGTCTGTCTCCGATGATGATGTACTGGAGGATGCTCTTGATGGCCCTTCCATACAATTGACTAATGAGGAGAAAAAGCGTATACGAGAACCCTGGAATAATACATTGATTTTAAAGCTACTGGGCAGTCCAATTAACTATACCTATATTTGCAATAGGATTAGACAATTGTGGTCACTCAAAGGAAGCTATGAAGCACTGGACATGGATAATGGATTCTATTGTATCCGTTGGTTTGAAATTGGATCACAATTATGCTTTGGAGAATGGACCTTAGATATAGCCGACCATTATCTTACTGTGAGGAGATGGAGCCCTGGATTTTGGTCGGAGAAAGCAACGATTGATACTGTAGCTTCTTGGATTCATTTTTCTGGTTTGCCATTGTAATTCTATGACAGTTCGATCTTGAGATGAATTGGAAACTTAATTGGCAAGTCAGTCATGTTTGATAGAACTAAATTGAACATATTGCGAGGCAAGTTCATAAGAATGTGTGTTGATTGGACTTGACAAAGCCTCTTGTTTGGGCACGTTGGCAAAGAATAGAATATGAAGTTGTAAAGATGTTATGTTTTAACTGTGGAATGTTTGGTCACAATGATATGGAATGTGAAGTCAAGAGAATGGAAGAGGAGGGTCAAACCAAAGAACGGGAACAAAAACTGGCTGAAAGGGGAAAATTTGTTCACGAGGAGTTTGAGAATGAACGGTCTGGACCTTGGATGATTGCCAAGAAGACATATAGAAAGCCTGTGAATGCTAAAACTGATGGCAACGATAAGCAGCCAATGAAAGAAGTATCGACAGATAGCACCGGTGTCAATAGGGCTACAGGTTCATGTTTTGAGGTTTTGGGAAGTGATGATGATAATGGAAGAGATTGAGGTAGTGCTAAATACCTCAGAGGGCGACCAAGGAGCTCTATATGGGACGGCTAGGGTGAATATTACAAGTGATAGAGAGGTTCTGAAAAGGAACCTTCACGCATCAGCTTTGGTTTCTAATAAAGGTGTTTCGAAAAAGAGTGATAAAGGGAAAGGGATCCAGGGTCATGCAGTTCAAGTTGTTTCTTCTAAGTCTGTATTTAAGGAGAAAAAGTGGGGGTATTTTGATGGATGTTTCTAACATAGTTAATAATCCTCTAGCCATTCTTGAGCACAATGAGGGAGAGGATGCAATGGATATTTTTTTACCGCGTCCTCATACCAATTATCCTCCATACTAAGACTCTGAAAGGAGATATGGCTTTAGTTGGGACAGGTGTTAATGGGGTGGCTAGAGAAAGAGTAGACCCTATGGATAGTACTATTGTCCAGGTGAGGGATGTGGGTGGTGATATGGAAGTTGCGGATCTTGGATCCAACACCATGCGGTCTTGATTTGGAGTCTTGTTTCATTACTTATTATTTATGCTTAATATACGTTGAAACGTGCGAGGGGCAGCCTCAAAGAGATGCATTCGTAATATGAGGAATTTGATTTCAATGCATAGATTACATATTTTAATAATTTTGGAACCAAGGATTGCAGGGGATCATGTTACAAGAAGATGTAAGCAGATAGGGTTCTCGGATTTTTTTAGCAGCAGTGAGTTTTTTAGGTGGAATTTGGCTATTCTGGAATTCAAGAGAAGTTGAAATTGAAATTTCAATTTACTCTTCCCAAGTTATACATGCATTAGTGAGGCAACCGGGCAAGCGTAAATCATTATTAACTGCAATATATGGGAGTCCAGATGCTGAAGAAAGGAAGGTACAGTGGGATTCTTCGAAACTTGCAAGCACTTTTCATCAACTACTTTGGTTAGTTATTGGTGATTATTGAAATGATGAAGAAATTTGTATTGAAGAAAAATTGAACTTTTACACACTACAATTATGAGCTTTTTGTTCTTTAAATATCAACTAAGGAATCTAATCTAACTAACTAATCATTCACATTGATTTACAGCAATACACGTGTACATATCCAACTGAATCCTTGGCGGGAAGTTCAGATGCTAGCTGGAGCTGGAGCTGGTGCAAGCTGGAGCTGGGCTCTGGGCTTCTGGAGCTGGGCTGGACCTCTAGCTGGAGCTGGGCTTCGATATTCTATTACTCCCCCTCAAGATGGACAATGGGGATTGATAACAGCCATCTTGGATAGAAGAGGAAATAGTGAAGCTGCAGGAAGAGGCTTGGTGAATATGTCAGCAAGTTGATGTTGTGATCTGACCGGGAGGAGCTTGACAAGTCCATCATTGATCTTGTCGCGAATAAAATGACAATCTATCTCAATATGTTTGGTTCGCTCATGAAATATTGGATTCTTGGCAATGTGTATAGCTGCTTGGTTGTCACAAAAAATGAGTGCTGGAGTAGTAACTGCTACTTGAAAGTCCTGCATTAGCTGATGAATCCAGATAAGTTCACTGGTGGTGGATGCTAAAGCCCGGTATTCAGCTTCTGCTGAGGATCTGGAAATGGTGCTTTGTTTCTTTGCCTTCCAAGAGACCATGGAATCACCTAGAAATACACAAAATCCTGTTACTGATTTCCGTGTATCCAAGCAGGCACCCCAATCAGCATCGGTAAAGGCACGAATTTGGAATGAAGAAAATGCTGAAAACAGAATGCCCTGTCCTGGAGCAGCTTTGAGGTATTGCAAGAGCTGGTAAACAGCAGTTAGATGTGGTTGTCGAGGTTGAGCAACAAATTGGCTCAACTTATGGACTGCAAAGGTGATATCCGGTCTGGAGATGGTCAGATATAGGAGGCGCCCAATGAGCCTCCTATATTGTGAAGCATCTTCAAGTGGTTCTCCTTCTGATGCACACAATTTAGACTTGGGATCCATAGGTATGAGAGCTGGTTTGCATCCAAGAAATCCTGTATCCTCTAGCAATTGAAGTGTATACTGCCGCTGTGAAAGGAAGATACCCTTTTGTGAAGAGGCAATCTCCAAACCAAGGAAATACTTCAAACGTCCAAGGTCTTTCAGCTTAAATAAGCTGTGTAACAGAAGTTTTAGGGAATTAATAGTCTTCATGTCTGATCCCGTGATGATGATATCATCAACATAAACCAAGAGAGCTACAAATGTATCCTTAGAACCCCTTGTAAACAGAGAATAGTCAGATTTAGACTGACTAAAACCATGTGTAATGAGAGCAGTCGAAAATTTTGAAAACCATTGTCTCGAGGCTTGCTTTAGGCCATAAATTGATTTATGTAACTTGCATACCAGCTTCCCCCCTTGTGTTTCTGCACTTGTATTAACATGTTTATATCCCAAAGGTAAATCCATGTAAAGTTCTTCAAAAAGGTCACCATTTAGGAATGCATTATTTACATCAAGTTGAACAATCTGCCACTTATTTATGGCTGCAATAGCAAGGAACATTTTCACAGTGACTAGCTTGGCGACTGGAGAGAATGTTTCAATGAAGTCTAGACCCTCTTGTTGAGTGTAACCCTTTGCCACTAGACGGGCCTTGTATCTTTCAACACTGCCATCTGATTTATATTTTACCTTAAACACCCATTTGCAACCTATGGAATGTTTATCTTTAGGTAGGTGAACCACAGACCAAGTGTTATTTAACTCCATTGCTTCTATTTCAGTTTCCATGGCCTTTCTCCAATGATCAAATCTGACTGCTTGATGATAGAATTGGGGCTCATGACTAGAAGAAATGTTGCAAAGGTAGGTACGATGTGCTGGTGAAAAGTTGCTATAGGATAAGTACTTACTGATGGGATAAGGAGTGTGAGAATTAAGAGGAATGGAAGCATTTGTTAATAAGTTGCAGTGATATTCCTGGAGATATGAAGGTGTTTTATGTGTTCTATGTGATTTTCTAGGGGCTGGATTTGAGGGACTGTCTTCTGGGATGGAATCTCTGACTGGAATAATAGTAGATTCTGGGACAACAGAATTGTATTGGGATTGAATATGGTCACTATTATGAACAACATCAAGGATAGGTTTTGGTAGAACAAAATCAGGAAAGGGATCAATGAGTTCAATATTTTGTGAGATAGTGTGAAAAGGGAAAATGTGTTCATGAAATTTTACATCTCTTGAAACAAAGAAGGATTTTGAAACAATGTCATAGAGTTTATAACCTTTGATGCCAGGTGGATATCCAACAAAGACACATGCCCTAGCTCTTGGGTGAAATTTTAGACGGTGAGAGGACAAGGTAGAAGCAAAGCATAGGCTGCCAAAGACTCTAAGGTACTGATATTGAAATTGGGATTGATAGAGAAGGCTGTAAGGAGTTTTGTTTTTCAGAATAGGTGAGGGTGTTCGATTGATTATAAAGGTAGCTGTGAGGATGCAATCACCCCAGAACTGGATAGGTACACGAGACTGGAAGTATAAGGCTCTTGCTACATTGAGCAAATGCTGGTGTTTTCGTTCCACAACTGAGTTCTGCTCAGGCCTTTCAACACATGAGTACTGGTGTAAGACTCCCTTTGAAGCAAAGAATTCATTAAACTGTAGTTCTGGAGCATGATCTGATCTGAACTTCTTAATCACTGTGTGATGCTGAGTCTCAATCATGGCAAAGAACTTTGGTATAATGAATTTTACATCTGATTTGTGCTTCATAAGATACACCCATGTAAAACGAGTACAATCATCAACCAATGTCAAAAAGAATTTTTGATCAGAATGTGTTGGAACATGGTAAGGTCCCCAAGTGTCACAATGTATCAAATCAAAAGGGTTTGCAGAGAAGTTGTTGTTAGATACAAAAGACAATCTTCTTTGTTTAGCCAAAGGACATATATCACATGGAGTTGCAATGAATTCTCTGTGATTATTACAAGTAATGTTCAATTGTTCTTTCATCATATCTAACTTCTGAGAAGATAAGTGGCCAAGTCTATGATGCCATGTCTGAGAGGTCACATTATTTATAACAGGACTGACTAAATTGAAACTATTACATCCGTTTAAAACAGAATTAGGTGATGTAGTATCCAATATGTAGAGACCTTCCAGTTTACTACCCTTGCCAATCATCCTCATGCTGTGTTGATCCTGAATATTACAGCAATCAGTAAGAAAGGTGACTGTGATGGATATATTCCTAGTCAATGAACTGATAGAAAGCAGGTTGAATTTAAATTGAGGAACATATAACACTTCCTCAAGCACCAGATCCGAATTGATCTTCACAGTTCCTTTGAAGTTCACAGAAATTCTTTCATGATTTGGCAATGTAATGTAAGCATTCTTGATTGGCTTTAATGTATGGAATGCTGATTTATTGAAACAAATGTGGCTTGTGGCCCCAGAGTCCAACACCCAATATGTACAAGAATTTACCATTGGATTGAGAAGTACAGAGAAACAAGTACCTGAGATGTGGCCAGATTCATTGTTACCTATCTCAGTGCTAATCTTTGCATTTGTGAGATGATTGTTCAGCATATTCATCAGTTGTTGGTATTGAGTATGATTCAGTGTCTGCATAAATCCGTCAACATTATCTCCAGTTGAATCTTGATGTTCTGAAACTGAGCTTGAAATCTGATTAACTGCACTCTGTGAATTGGAGCCAGAACCAGCAACAGATTTCTGTTTGTATTTATATCCTGGTGGATATCCATGAAGTTTGTAACATTTATCAACTCCATGTCCCATGGCTCCACAGTAAGTGCAAATAGGTCTCTCCTTCTTCTGAAATTTATTGTAAGGCTGGCCTGTAGACTTCTTGCCCTCATTCTTGACATAGAATGCCAAGCCATCAGTATTACTATGTGTTCCTGTGTTAATGGATCTCTGGTGATCCTCTTGGGATATGAGAGCAAACACTTTGCTTATTGATGGAATGGGATCCATCATCAATATCTGGCCTCTTACTGGAGCATAGGAATCATTCAAACCCATTAAAAATGACATTACATACTCCATATGGTAATGATCCACCAACCTTCTGTTGCCCTCACATTCACATTTTCCACAAGAGCATACAGGTCTATAGTTGCTCAATTCTTCCCAAATTGTTTTCAATTTTGTGAAATAGACTCCTACAGAGGACTGCCCTTGACTGAGGTTCATCAAATCTCTCCTCAATTGGAAGATACGAGGACCATTCCTCTGCTGATATCTCTCTTTGAGATCATTCCAAATCTCATACGCTGATTCTGCATATATGATACTTGCTGATATGTCCTTGGATACCGAATTCAGAATCCATGAAATCACCATGTTATTGTTTCGAATCCAAACCTTCAGCAGTTCAGAATTGTTGTCCGGTTTAGCTATGGATCCATCAACAAATCCTAGCTTGTTTTTCACTGATAGGGCAATTATCATAGCACGATTCCATGATGCGTAATTGTCTCCTAGCAGTGGCTGTGAGACTAGGATCAACCCAGGGCTATCAGAATGATGTAGGAAGTAAGGGCTTGATCCATCATCAAAGCCAGAAAAGTTCGATGATGTTTGAACAGCCTGAAATCCAACTTCTGCCATAGGAATTGCAGACGGAAACTGATCAAATCGAAGAGATCAGAATGAAAACAATTGAATAGATCAATTGAAGAATTCAACAGAGATGTCGCCGAGAAGCTTCAATGCTCTGATACCATATTGAAATGATGAAGAAATTTGTATTGAAGAAAAATTGAACTTTTACACACTACAATTATGAGCTTTTTGTTCTTTAAATATCAACTAAGGAATCTAATCTAACTAACTAATCATTCACATTGATTTACAGCAATACACGTGTACATATCCAACTGAATCCTTGGCGGGAAGTTCAGATGCTAGCTGGAGCTGGAGCTGGTGCAAGCTGGAGCTGGGCTCTGGGCTTCTGGAGCTGGGCTGGACCTCTAGCTGGAGCTGGGCTGGATATTCTATTAGTGATTTTAACCAAATAATTTCAGCAGAAGAAAAATGCAACAGACGAGGTGTTAATGTTAACCAATGCCGAAAGATGGTAGTGTATAAATTTCTGAAATTTGCTAGACTTGGAAGCTTCAGGGCCAAAATTTACTTGGTGCAACAAAAGGGAGGGTCTACAGTATACAAGAGTTAGAATTGATCGGGCTATAGCAAATTCTAAATGGTGTGATCTTTTTCAATCTTTTTCAGTTACTAACTTATCTAGAACACATTCAAATCATCTTACTTGTGTGAATGGAAGCAACCAGGTGAATAATATGAACCAAGATTTGCCTTTTCGATTTGAGTGTGCATGGATGTTACATGACGATTGTTTGGAAGAGGTGAAACGGAATAGGCATTATGGGAATGATGATATGTCCACAACTTTGAATTCTCTTGCAAATTCTATGAAAATTTGGAATAAAAAGGAGTTTGGAGATATTTATAGGAAAAAGTGAAGACTTCTTGCAAGGTTTAATTGGATTCAGAAATTATTGGATAATGAACCCAACGATTTTTGACAAAACCTTGAAATTATGTTGGTAGAAAAATATAACTTGGTTTGTTTTCAAAAGGAGACTTTGTTGAGGCCAAAAGCACGAGCAGATTGGCTCAAATTGGGGGACAACACCAAGTTTTTCACAGTGTTCTTCGGGACAGGAGATACAGGAAAAACATTTTAATGTTGAAGAAAGATGAGAACACTTGGTGTGAGGATGCGGTGGATTTAAAAAATATGGTTGCAAGTTGTTGGCATGGGAGTATTAATAGAGGATTAGTCTCTGAGTAACAACCCCAAATGAATTTTGTAATCAAACTTTAAATAGCTCGAAAATTTTCATTTAATGGCTCGGTAAAAACCCGTTTGATTATGAGACGCCATAATCAATGATTTGACTAGGATGACATCATCACTTTACCTCATCCAACCTCCTCACAACACGTGGCATGGCTGACCCAAGCAACTCAAAGCCAACCAATCACAATGTTGCAATGATGAAGAATAACAGCATACATCCTAAATATCATGATGAACTGACAAGGCCGACCTCGTCCTCCAATAGAAGGCCCTTTTAGTTGAATAATTTTAGCATACCAAATAAGGAAGACACTGTAGCTGACGTCGGTAGCCCATCTAAACACTGTAGGCTGAGTCAAGAATTCGGCTAATTTTCATGTTTTTGGCTATAAAATGCAACTTCTTGTCCCCTTGGAGCGATACAATGTTTCCACTTCTTGTACTTTAGTTAATTCAAGTCATAAGTTAATGCAATCATTTTCATTTTATTGTTCCTATAAAATCATATCGTCCTTAATGCAAATTAAGTTGGCTAAACTCATCTACATCAAGTTCAAACGTCAACAGTTTGATGTTAGAGAAAGGGCTTGTGGAAAAAGAAAAAAAAAAATAGGCCACATCTCCCTCACAAAAAACTTTCCCTTGAATTATATCTGCTTGTTGTAAAAGACTATCATGACTGATAGTTTGGTGTCCCGAAATCAGTCGCACACTAGGCCCCATGAAACCAATGTCCCAAAGAATCTACAAAAAGAGGAATGAATCAGCCAAAGAGGGAAACTCTCAACTCATTGCTATGAAAGAAGCAATTGAACGTTTAACTAATGCCGTTCATCGAATGAAGAGGAAGCAAGCCACGACTTCTCCCATGGCTGAAACTGAGGTGCAATCTCCAGCAAGGGGGAAGGTTGGACAATCCTCTGCTAGAAGAGGTTTACGCTTCTCAGAAGGAGAATCCTCTAATAGCAAAACCGACGAGGTAAGGAGTCCATAGTGCATGACAACACCTGACCCAATAATTTTCGCGCCAACAACCCCAAGTTGCTGTGAAGAAGATGACTCCAGAAGTTAAAAGCTCTAAGAGGCGAACAGATTTGATTGTCTTTGACTCCAGTTTCAAGAAGAAAAAATTGGCTGAGTTATGAACCACGAGTAATTGCTTGTATATATTATGATGTATACATTATATGGCAGTCTATTATGTCCTTGGTCTGGTAACTCATCTATACTCTAAAACCAAATTGTACTTCATGAACTACTCTCTTGATGTCCCTATGATTCTGCTATAGATTTCGTTTATGTGATTACTGAGAAGCATTTTTGGCTAAAAAAATAACAACGAGTCATCTTAACGTTATGTGACCTCCATTGTTCGTCACATAGAATTCATGGCAATGTCCCCCCAAATTACTATTCTGATCACTTCAAACTACTGTTCCATGTTAGATGAAAACTCATTCTTCTTCAATTCATTATAAATGCAATCTGGTCTTAAACATGGATTTTGTACAATAACAGATTTTTTGAAAAACATTTGGTCATGAACTGCGGAATCTCACATAACTTCCAAACAAATAGTTTAAAAACTACAAGTCAATTTCGTAAATATCCATAAGCTTCAAACAAATTAAATCGCTGAAAAAACTTATTTCAACACTGATTAAATATTCGGCCACTACACATCATTTCCATTTACATCTGTAACACGCTTGCGTTTTCCCACATGGCATAGAGGTAAAGGTTGTTTACAAGTTCTTCTGTTGTTCCACCGGAGTAAGTTCTCCGCCTTTGTTATCTTCTTAGGGCTTCATGCTTGTTTCTTCGACTTTGATGGATACATATCGACGTGGTATAGATTGTTGTTATAATGCCACTGTTCATGGTACCAGCGTATGTGTCGACATAATATTTCAACAATATTTTTAAGGCGCAGACAATGCTCCCTCAAATCCACAAGGTGTCATTTCCCTTAATTCCATAGCTACAGAGAGAGAATAAAATTGATCAGAAAACTCACGCAGATTCTATATACATCAGAATATGAAATGCAATTCGACATATTGGGGTTTGGATGCTCGTAGACAGTGATTAAGCAATACAGTAATTTGATTTCCCCATAAAGATTGACTTATGAGAGAAAGCCAGTATAGCACAGTGGCAGGAACAAATTCTTATATGGGATTCAATCTCATTCCAGTTCATCATCTCATTCATTGATGATTTATCACACATCGATTTATATTTAAATTCAATCGGAATGCCACAACTTATCAGATTCCAGTTCTTAGACATTCATATTCAGGGCGAAAAATTTAATCTACATAACTTCACGATGAAGCAGCATCGTCCATTTTTAAGGGAAAAAAATTCTCTATGTTACACACGACATTCAAATGTTTCTGAAACTCAGGTCATTGCAACCATTAGGCTGAATCCATACGATATTAAATCAGGCCATGAAAGAATTGAGTAATTGGAGTATTACCAAATGCCAAACTTAAGGAGAAGTAGAAACACCAACCTGAATTGAATTTCTTCCCCAAGGTGATGATTACTGTTTTAAGTTTTATATTTTTTAATTGGCTTATTTTAATGGAAATGTATTAAATTCAGCATATTATATGGGTTTGGTAGTGTAATATAAGTTAGGGAGTAATCAAAGGATCAAGTATTTATTATAGTAATATTATGATATTAATAGTATATTAAGGGTTTTTTTATTTTACATCATGTATATGCGAAATTTGCCCTAACACCAAACTTAATGAATAAATTAAATATTATTATACTAGTCCGCATAAAATATTCTAATTTATATATAGTTTGTATTCTTGAAGCTTAAAAATATTCCGCACAATGGTGGACCTAACATTGAAGTTCAGTCCGAGCAGACATTGACCATTGACCGTCGATAATTAGCGATCATAAGAGCAAGGTCGTCTATTAATATTTAATTAAATAATATTAA
>CAIGRB010089816.1:12314-34475 GCA_903798255.1 Fraxinus quadrangulata | reverse complement strand
TGTATATGTGACCATGAATTGTATAATTTTAATTTTAATATATTTAATTAATTAACTAAATACTTGATTTTTATATTTTTAAAACTTAATACCTGATTTTTGCAATTTTAAATGCCTGATTTATGAACTCTTCCCAAAAGGAAACGGCCGCCCAAACAAAACAAAAAAAAGGGAAACGGGTCGCCTAACAAATGGCCCAATTTCAAAACAAAACCCCAATCCAATCATGTCCTCCCCAATCTCCCTTTTCCCTTGCGATTTGGCACTGTTCCAACGGAGCCCAGCACGCACGGTCACACCCCTCGCCGGATATTGGGTCCGCCTCTAATCCCACATGAATCTTCGATTTGTATCAAGGATGGCAAACAAGGTAAGGTCGAGGTGGCCGTTATCATCCACACCCGTAAGACATATTCGGGAGGTCAAGTAGGGACGGGCTGAGATGTAGATTAAAAAATCTCCATCCCCTTTAATTAAATATTTATTTTTAATGTTAGTTTTTCATTTTTAAAATATTTTTTATCTTTCATACAATTTAAATTAAAAACATGTAAAAATTCAAGACAAGTTTAGGAAATTCGGGACAGGGACCATATTCTCCGTCCCTGCCCAGTTCAAAGCATGCTCTGTCGTCCCTAATTTGTATGCATGATAAAAACAGATTGACTAATTATATTATAGGTTAGAAATTGCTAAATTTTTGCGCTCTATTTGCACTGTATAAAAACATCTCCAATGCAATTGTACATGTTGCAAATAATATGGAGGACCGGGAGAACTTCAATGGAGCTGCAAATTGCACTAATTGTGGATCAAATGTAAAATGAGGGACGTAGAGAAAATGTGAAGATAAATATAAAAAAAATAAATAAATGGACAACAACATTCAATTAAAATATATTATATAAAATTAAGTAAAGGATGTCTAGCACATCCTCCAAAGGTGAGTGGTGTTATAAACATCCTCTTCCTTTTTTCTAGTCATTATACACTTCAATTAATTCACATTTGAGTTATTATCATTACTGCAAAAAATTAGCAATCACAATCAAAATTTAGAATACTAAATTTATAATATCAATTAACATATCAAGGTCGCCATTGCATTTAAAGAATTTTCATCAATTTAGAATAACAAGTATGACTCCAAAGTCAAACAAACAAATAGAAGAGAAGAAATCACTCATTTTATGTAGTGTTCTTAAAAATAGCGTCTAGAAACTAACTAAAAGCTTGACTTTATAGCCTAATCATGAGCCTGCGCTATTTAAACTAATAAAAGCTTTATCTTTTAAAACACTAGTTATTTTAACTGAACGTCCAAACAAGATGGATTCTCAATCGTATAATAGTGAACCGTGGAAAGACATTGACAAAAAATAAGAGGTTAGCTGAGATGTGTGAAACGAGGATGTTAAAACTTCATGTCGCAAGAAAAAATGAATCTCATACACCAGTCTCAGGAATGCAAGAGCCCTTCAAATCTGCTAATTATTTTCCTTGTCCGGAAGCTACTTTCACGGTTCTAAAATGGAAACTCTTATCTACTCTTATAAGAAAATCAAATATTTTCATATGCTGAGAATTTGGCACTTTACCACACGTTAAATTAGCCAACCACAGATTTTCGGAGTTCTTATAACGCTGAAAAAAAATACTCTTCGCCTGCTAAAGGCCACTCGAGCAGCACCAGACTTTTGATATGTTTATTGACCACCCTAATGAAAACGTACTGTGAAAAAATTTGCATTTCTGGATTCTTGCAGTTGATTCTACACCTTTGCAAGTTCAGTGGCAACAGGTGCAGGAGTAACACCACCAGTTGTTGGCCTGTAAAAAAATTGGAGGGGGGAGGGGGTGTTACAAAATCAACTTTCAGCAAAGATTTAAGAATAATGCTGCACAGGGCCACGTCGGCCCTGTATGCGTCAGGGGGCAGATGTCCCCCTGTGATAGGGGGAGAAAAATTCCCCTGACACGTACAGGGCCATGTTATAGCACCGTTCAAGATTTAAGCAACCATTGCAAATACGCATGCATATTGCCAGAAGATTCTAATACAGAGTGAGGTAGCCAGGGAAGTGAGTTGTAATGCTCAAACACATTCTGTAAGGGAGACTTACAGCCCAACAAAAACTTTGAAAGCATCATAGATACCCCACTGAGCCCCGGTGAGAGTTCCAATCATGACAATACGGAGGGGGAGTCCACGTGTAAAGAGACCCCATAAACCAAGCTTCTTTACAGCCTGTGAAAGGGGAGAGGAATAACATAGTAAGGTAATCTAGAACCCAAGGGACAGGGCACACCAGTTTAGAAAAAAATAGAAATAAGAAAAAGATGGCCCAGCACACGAGGACAAATATTATACTCACGTCGCCAACGGTAGCACCCTTGGCATTGTTGAGGAAAGAGACAAGGTTGTCAGCAGGATGTGATACAACAGCACAGAAAACACCAGCAACATATCCACCAGCGAAGCTCACACCAAGCTGCAAGGGCTTACTGCATTCACTTTTAGGTGTAGGGATTGCATGCTTGTAAATCATCTCCACAATAGTCTCGAAAGATGCAAACTTCATCATTGTATCTGCAAATTAACCCTTGTATTGATATTTGACCATGCACAAGCACGGTCACGTGTACAAATGGAGATCATCATCATAAGCTTTCAGAAAAAGACATGGTCCATCTTAGAGATAAATAACCCCCAAAAAATTAAAGCAGATAAACCAACCAGCACAGAGGCTACTTAAATAGTGTTCCAAAGGCATAGCTAGATTTCATTAGTGGATAGACCAACCTTGACTGCATAAAATAAAAATCAAGCAATATGCAAAATATCCTGAAATTGTGTCCATTATAAGCCTCAACGCAGCAATACTTGACAGTTATCTACCAACTTACATTTTTTTATTATCGTCTGTTCAAAATACTATATATAAATGAATTACAAAAAGAAAAATTTCATCAGATCATATAATTTTCGATCAACAGCACTTTATCTTCAAAAAAAAAAAAGAAATAATAAAGGAAATGATGGAGTGGAAAAAATAGTATGAAGTCGATGATAGATTATATTAGCATAAAGCTATTAGACTACAGTCACATAACTGAAGGCATAAAATTTATGCATCAAAAGAATCAAATCCTTCCACGATCTGGCAAAATAAAAACTAAAAAAATCCAACAATAGCCAGGTTTTGATGAAAACCTCTAGCAGCTATCTCAAAGAACCATATGAAGATTGCACTTAAATACTCCACGACACATTCTAAATAGATATGACAAACAGATCTAAATAATTAGAATATATTGCAATCACTGTGAACATATTAATAGGTCTAACATCAATGTGAATGTCAGATCAATTAACCAAGGAATATAACCTACCAAATGTAACAAAGGCCAAAGATTTAGCCTCCGTTTCGGAAGAATTTATAAACAGATATAAATGAGTAGTAAATAAGTACATATTACTAGTGGGTCCATTGAAATGTGTGGTTGAAAATAAAGTTTTAACATATATAAATGATTTATAAATTTTGTCAAACAGAAGCTTAGCAATAAAAGTTGCGTTTACAAGAAATTGCAACTGATCATAGATACAAGACCGAGGGCAGGTTTGCAATGACATGCCAATAAGCAACTAAAAGAATGATGCAGTTGAAAAAGGTTCAACATTGATTTTCCAGAGAAAATAGTTCTATTAAATAAGGAAGAGTAAGTTGACATCCACATCATCCTCATCCCAATCAAAGGAAAGACTGTGCTTAGAATCTCTAGCAATTATCTCAAATAACAATGAAAACTACACATCGAAATACTCCACACAGCAATCTATATGGTATGACATATTATGTTCGGACTTTTCGAAATAGTTGTAGTACCCGTGGATATGGGTATGGGATATATGTCGAATCTTCCAAGTTTCAACCGGACACTTCGTCATTTTTGCTTCTTCTTCTTCTTCCTTCTTTTTCTTCCTTTTTTTTTTTTACTTTTCCTTTCATTTCCCTTTTCTTCTTTCCCACTTTTGCTCCCTATAAACCTAGCGTTGTCGCCGAGAGGGTGGAGAAAGACGGCGACGCTAGGTTTTCCTTTCTTTTTCTTTTCTTCTTTCTTTCCATTTTCCTCTTTCTTTTTCCTTTCTAGAGCTCTATATCGGTGGTTTATATGTTTTCCCTACTTTTTCTTTTCTTCTTTCTTTTTCCTTTCTATTTTCTTCTCTCTCTCTCTCTCTCTCTCTCTCTCTTTATATCAGTGGTTTAGAGTTTTAGAGTTTTGTTTGTATAAAAGGAAAATGGGTCCATATAATGCTACTTAGTGCTCCATTAAATCCAAATTACAATCAAGTTTCTTATTTTCTATTTTATATAACATTTGATTCTCATTATTGAAAAATAAACCCCAAAATTATATTTTATTCGTCTTACCTCTTATTAAGTACTAATTTCTTTCATTGTGAATAATTAATTTTGGTATAATTAATTTTAGTCTATTCAAAATGACCTCCTGGATTAGTAAAAAAATTGAAGTCTGAAAGACGTACCCATATACCCGTGTCCAAATTTTGGATTCTTTTTAGACATGTCCCCGTCTCCCACATTTTAGAAAAAAAAGATCCGACACTTAAATATGTACCCGTACCCAAATTCGAGCATCACAAAAAGGTTCAAAAATCAGAATGTATTAGTCATTGTAAAAATATCAACAGGCTGAACATCGACATGAATGTAAGATCCATTTATCCCACTGATTGTAATAAAGGCCAAACATTTAGCAATAAAAAACTATGTTTACAAGGAATTGCAAATGAATATAGAAAGAAGAATGAATGCAACAACTAGTTAGCACGGACTGCGTCAAGTGATAACATACCAATAAACAACCAAAGGACTGCAATTAAAAAAGGTTCATGCATTGATTATCCACATATATTAGTTTTATTAATATGGAAGAGTAAGCTGTTTTATATCTACATCATCCTAAAGCCCATCAAAGGCAAAATCATGTTGAGAAGAGATTTAGCAAGCAGTACCTTGGTACCTTTCACCATCTTGACATCCATTATAAGTTTGAAACACAAAATTGATGCAATACTGAGTTAAAAGTTGACGCAACTTTACAAAAAAGGATCCAAGGGACATATAGGAGAGCTTCCACAACAATGCAGGAAGTCGATGCCAAGCATATATTTTATTTCAAAAGTCAAGCACAAGAAGAAAGCTGCAACACACACATCTATAAACTTACATGGAATTTGACGTCCCCAAAGAGGAACCAGGCCCTTGTACAACCTGCAAACGGTGAGAAAATATGAACTCTGTGTATTTTAATTTGGCAGCCAGAATTATATTACAATGAAAGAAAATTGTGTTTCACATACCCAAGAGCACCTTCAGATCTCACAAACTTAGGAAGCCCATCAGACAAGCCCCTGGCAAAACCAGGCTGTGTCTGAACACGAACCTTCACAGCTTCTAAGGGGCAGAGTGCAATATCTGCAATGACCTCAGCAGATGCAGAACCAGCAAGATAGATCAGAGTCTTGTATTTGGCAGCATTTTCTGGTCCTGCAAGGTCACTATAGTACTTCTTGAAGTATTCATAGAATCCAAACTTGCAGGCACCCTGAGCACTGTAACCAAGCAAGGTAGGCACCCATCCTCTGAAGAAACCTTTGACTCCCTGTTCCTTAAGTAGCACTCCAAAACCAGATGAGATGCTCTTGTACTTTGCTGGATCAATCTGACAAATTAGTCAATAGTCAATTCAAGTGAATGATTTGAGTATCTAATTATCAAAGATTATAAATATCAAAATAAAACATCGCAAGAAGCAGAGAATCCATAAACCGATAACCAGTGCTTGACCATAGTGTATCACATAGTTTTCATGAAAACTTAGAGTCGCCTTGGTCCAATCCCAACCTAAGGTGCAGACAGTAAGATGACAATTTATTTTATTGAGTCGGAATATTTTGAATTCGTTAGTTTTCATTTTCAATTCCAAAAACATCATTTATATAATTCTCAAATTTTTTAAACATACAGGAAGAAAGAACAAAGAAAATAAGATCAAGACCACAACAGGGCTAGTAAGATCTGAACTATATATCACATATTCACTGTAAATAAAACAATTTTCAGATCAATAAAGCTTATGCACAAATTATTCACCTACAGAACCAATCTTAGCTATGAGAAACAGAAAACCTAAAGCCAACACATAACCTAACCTAAAGACTATATCTTAGGCAGCACTACCAAATTTTCATTAAAGATCTAACTGTATTTACTACGCGACCACTAGATCTGTTTATATACCAAACCTATATACATAAAACTCGATAAAAAGACATCATCAACCCACAGCGACGAAGGCACGATAAAATTAATGAAAAATGATAAGAGAAATTAACAGATCTGGGAGTCGTTTAACCAAACAAACCTGCATATTACATTTTACGAGATCAAGAGGAGTGACGGCAGTGTGAGTCAGACCGCAGCTGAGTATTCCACCAACAGTACAAGCACCGTAGAACTGTGGAGAGTACATCTCGATTTTGCCTGGCTCGCTCGGCGCCGGAATCATAAAGCTCTTGTTCGGAGCCGAAGCAGATGGCGACGGCGTGAAGCTAGGGTTTGAGTTGCTAGCCATTTTGTCAAGTGCTACTTTATTGGAAGTCAAAGAGGAAGAATATAGGAAACTTGGAATAAGAGATTGACGGCGAGAGTTTTCGGACAAGAAAGCCATGGGTGACTGAGTGAGACGGCGGAGGAAAATTCAACGGCAGAGAGATCGGCGGCAAAGAAAATCAGGCGTACCGATTTCTCAGCCAGCAGATCTTTTCCTACAGAAAGCGATATGTTCTGCTTTCATTGGCAAATGGACCTGTTCGCTGCTTTATACGCGGACCAATACAGAATTGAATTGGTCCGCCTATTGCCCGAAATGACCGTTGTGGACATGCCGGTTCATTTGATTACAAGGATGAAAAATGGATGAAAAAAAATGAAGTCTAGAAAAAGTAATTGGTTTGCGATAAATTGTTAATTAAATGTGTTTGATTGGTATAATTTTTCACCCAAATTTTTTTAAAATTTTTGTTCGTTTGGCGTTGTTTTATATAAAAATTGTCCATTAAAGTGATTTTTTTTTATAATTGTTTACAAAATTTGTTTTCATTGCCAAAAAGAAAAAAACGAAACAAAATTTTTTCCTAAAAAGTTATTTTTTTTATCAAAGTTTATTATTCTTTTACCTTTTTTACATGAAAATTGTCCATTAAAGTTTTAAAAAAAATTATATTGATTATGAAATTTATTTCCATTGCAAAAATTAAAAAAAAAAAAAAAAAAAAAANAAAAAAAAAAAAAAAAAAAAAAAAAGACAGAATCTAGAAAAAGCTTTTCCCATCACTCCACAACATGGAAAGGAGGCGCGTGAGGAGGGATGGAAGAAAATATTTTCGGGTAAAATTTTTGCTATCAAACGATGCAAAAGGTGGAAATGGGGAAAAAAAAAATTCAACTTCCAAGAAAAATCTTAATTATCAAACAGGGCCTTAATGTTAAAAGGATTTCATTTTTCTTTTTGTAATAACTCAAAAATAGAAAAAGGAAATGGAAAAAGGCTCAAGTCGAAGAAAAATTGATGTTTATGTGAATGTCATTGTTAGTTATTTGATTATTTCTACTTTGCTTTTGTATTTTACCCTTGTATAATAATGATTATTTAAATATTACTTTTCTCTCATACTAATTCTTAACTATAAATTATTCAAAAAATTCATTTTTCCAAATATTCTCGTAACGTATTCCTACTTTTTAATTATATATTCTTCCAAAAATCACTTTTACAAAAGCACTTTGATTTTATGGTTATGCTCTAGGTAAGCTTAAATCAAGTTAAAAATTCATATTAAACGATCAATTCACATTTCTTTTATTTAACAGAGGATTGTACTATTGTAAGTTGATGCTCTTTGGCTAGAAGAGAGGAGGAGCGACATATTAATGCTTGTCAATAGGATGTTTGCTAATAGATCGAAAAAACAATGGAGGTTTACATTGATGATATGTTAGTGAAAAGCCTGAAAGTCGAAGACCACATTGCGCACTTTGGGAAAATAATCATAAGAAAGTATTGCACGAAGCTTAAACCTACGAAGTGCTTGTTAAGCATTGTTTCGGGAAAAAATTGGGATAAATGGTAAATTAGGAAAGATTATAGGCAAACCCTAAGAAGATTAAAGTACTCTTAGAAATGCATTCTCCTTTCGTTACCAAGGGAAGTACAAAGCTTGAAAGTGAGTGTCAACTTAATCGCTTCATTTCTAAGGTTACTATTGATGACACCCTCCAAGATGGTTAGGTATTAGGACTACAAATTTGTAAGATTAGTCCACATTAAGCAACTACACAAGTCGACGATCAAAGAAAGCCCAATGCAATAGGTATTATGGATCAATGAAACCTCCCCTTGGATGAGGGAGCTCATCATATACTTGAAAGAACAAAAACTATCGAAGTTCGGATGAAGACGGGGCTCGCAAACTCCGTCTACAAGTCACAAAGTGTTGAGAATTAAAAATCAAAATTCTATTTTATCGAGAGTAATCAATACGCAAAATGAAATAATGATACACAACATTCATATAGGTTCACCTCAATATGAGACTAAATTATTTTTCGTCATTGTTGTAATTCATGATAAGTGTAGTTTCTACATTTATTTAAGGTCTTAAATCATAATACTTTATTGTCTTTTGGATAAAATTATACTTAATTTATGTTATATTATATTTTGTAGGTAAAACTTTATGTTTAATGAAGAATTGGAGAAAAAAATGTAAAAGATGGCGAAAAATGGTAATATATATATATATATACTCACGGTTGAAGAAGAAGAAAAAATAAAAAAAAAAAAAGAATACTGCGGTGTTGGAAAGAAAGAGAGAGAGAAAAAAAAAGAGAAAAAAAAGAGAGAGAGAAATAGACACAGGTAGACACAAAAACAGGGAAAGATGAAGGACTTTTGGGGAGTCAAACTTGGTGGTTGATTATATATATATATCCCTACTTCTCTAAAAGAGTCAATCCGTCAGTTACTATTCATTTATGTAGCATTATTTTTCCTATCTTGCCCTTAATTTGAGTGTTCAGTTAGACGGCCACGTGTGGAAAAAAAGGGCAATATGGACATTTCCCTCATGTACAACACATTAGGTCTCGTTGTACTGTTGTTTAGGCCCAATATTTGCTTCTTCATCAGGCTTCTCAAATACTTCATCTCTCCGCGCCTTCTTCTTCTTCTCTCTGCGGGAGGAGAGTCCCGTCCTCTCGCAGGTTCTTCTTCTCCCGGAGAGGCGCGAAGTCCGTACCGCCACTAACAAGCTTACACTATTCATCAAAATATTTGTCTTGCTTTCTCTCCTCTTCTCGTTTTCTTGCTTTTTGATGAGTTCCTTTCTCGACAAAGCAAACCAAAATCATCTTTTCCTTAACCCTAATTACCATTTTTCTCTCATCATCGTGGATAGAAATTCTAAACAATATGAGGTAACTGAGAGATATACATGTAAATATAATTTCACTGCTTCAATTTTTTCCTCTTCTATATATTTCTTACGACTTCTTTAATTATATTGCACAATTCGCGATTTTTTTTTCATGCTTTTCGATCTTTTTAGAAATCGAACCCGAAATACCCGAAGTTTGTTCCTTTGATGTTCTTATTGTGTATTGTTTATTGAATTTCTTCCCGTTGTATATATGTTTTTCTGTCTCTGCAGAGTTATTCTAAAAAGCTGAGTTATATGATAAGCTGGTCGGGGGGAGAAATATCTGACGAGGAAGAAAGTGAGAAGTATTACGTTAGTTTTTTTCTGGAAGGGTATTGAGCATGATGATCCCCAATTGCCTCGAGGGCATTGTGCTGATACACTTGAAGCTCGAGCTGAAACTGGGGACTATGAAGATACTCTGCCTAATACAAAAGCCACAAGGCTTCGCCGCACCGCTGCTATATTAGACAGGAGTGAACATAAGCATTTTTTGATGTAAGTTCTCTTCCTCTGGTTCTGTGTTATGTGTATTGCATGAAGTTGCTGAGTTATTGTTTCCTTATCCTTTTTTCGAGTTTAAACAAACTAAGAATTAGGTTCATCTCCTGACGAATTCTCACATTTGAATATGAGTACTTGGTTGAATCTCATAAAGTAGTTAACATTAATTATTGATTTTCATTGCAAATGAATTAAACAAGGACTAAATATACCTTTAATTTTTCAAATTTTTGCATTCTTCTTGTATGATAAGAACCCTCTTATTTAGCTCATCTTCTATAAAAAAAACTTCCAGGATAATTATTCGCCTATGAGTAGTATGTAATTTAAACTACTAGGAGATTTTTTTCTCCCCAGGATAACTTGTGCATATTACTCCTCATTAGACATTGACTCGATCACCTTGTTGCTTTTATTTTTTGTGAGTTTACTTATAGGATTGATTATTGCAGATGACTCCAGCCTTGTAGCAAATCGGGATAAGTAGGAATATTGCTTTGATAGGGTGTGTTGAAGACTATACAAAGCATTATAGTTTGTGCAACTACATGTTATCCCCTGAATTATACACCCGCATACCGATGAACCTTCAATGTAGACAAAAGGATAAATCATTTTTACAGTATCCATATCTGTTATTTTCTTACGTAATGGTCAAGATGTTGACATCATGTACCATTGGGGGTTTGTATTCTTTCTCTTCCTTGTGCTGTTCAATTATCTAAAAGGTAAAAGAAGAAATATAAATCAATTGAATCGCTATCTGTTGATGACACATTTTACTTGAAAAAACTTTGCTTAACATCACACATCTCTGTATTATCCTCAATTCCAAGTTCAATATTAGTTTAAACCAGAATTATATGTTAATTCTAATGTGAATAATACTTTCGAGTTGAAGCAAAATTCAGCTTTTGATGAGCAGAAACTGAAAGCATTCGCAAATAATGCCTTTTAGCCTATGTTTTGAAGTTCATCTTGTGACACAAAATTATTCCGTTCATTGTTTCCTTTCTCAAGGAAGTTCATGAAGAAGTAAATCAAGCAAGAGAAATTGTGTCTCAACTCAAGGTATGTGGGCAAGAAAAGATTGCTGCTCATCAAGAGAAATTAAAGAAGGCCTACCTCCGCAAGCAGCTTGAGAAATTGAGAGCATCCAATTCAGAGCAGACCTGAGTGCAATGAATAGCTTTGTCTTCCTTCCATATATTTATTATAAGCATCTGATTGGTAAATACCAGCATAAGCATCTGAAATTTCCTTGTCTCCCATATTATGACAAATGCAATTTAGTCATGAAGTTTTGGATTTATATGAATTCCTTCTGTAATGCTAGAATTCTCATCATCAATTGAAGTGCTCATATAGTAATTTTCTGTAGAAAATTGGGTGTTAATCACGTGATGGAACTTCCATTGGAAGACAATATTTTGTGGGTGTAATGACAAACATTTTCTATTGGTCAATTCTGCTTTCATAACACATCTATGAATGAAAAAATAACTTGTAATGTACTGTGTCTCTTGTTGAAGCTCACTATTTGCTGTGGACGTCGAACCTTAAAAAAGGTGTGGCTTCATCCGTCAAAAATAGAGAGAAACTCCTTAAATCTCTATTTCAGCAGCTCTCTGTCTCCTCGTCCCTCTCCAATGCTTCATCTTTCTCCGTGCTTCTTTTTTTCTCTTTTGTTTTATGCGATTAAATGTTTTGATTTGTTTATATAATTAATGAAATCAAATGTGTTTTTTATGTTAGGGTGGCGAAGAGCAAAAGCGTCATTGCACCGATCATAATGAACTCTTCAGGTTCTTTATAACTGATATTGTATTTGATGCATCTACTACTCTATTTGTGGTGCTTGTTTTTGAATTAGTTGAAGGCTGCGTTTGAAGATGGAATCAGTGTCTTGAGATTGGAATTGTTGAAAAGATCATTCAAAATTTTCCTATTTTGACGTCCCAATTTTTATGTGCCTAAAAAGTTTATTATTGTCTAAAGTCTTAAGCTTTGATGCGCTCTGGAGAAAGTTATAAAAAATTCATATGAGGAAGTTGGAGATAAACCTTTATGTTGTCTATTAATTTTATTGTGGCGAAAGATAGCTGAGCTAAATTGTAGTTTTGCCCATGTTAGGCCATTTAATACGCGAATGCTTAATTTTGAGTTAATTAGAACAATACAATTACTGTGTAATGAATCTTTAATCAAAATTTTAAAACATTTAAAGGTAGTTTATTATTATCATCTCAAGTTGTTGGATTTTTAACCTTCCTTTATGTGTACTATCAAAGTCTATGGTAGATTTTATTTATATAACATCACTTTTCAAGATATATGTGGTGGAAAATTGATAATTGCAAATTTGTTAACCACGGTGAAGAGCTTGACACTTATGTTTCAAGAAGTGATAAATTGAGTCAGCTTAGGCTCTTGAAGAATATGTAGGGAGTTTTTGATGGGTTATCCTCTGAATGAAGAATCTTTATGTGATTATTTTTTATTTTTAGATTGAGGGATCATATTTTTCTCAAAATTCTTTATCTTAAAATAAAGAAATCCATTTTGGTTATTAAGAGAAATTCATAGGACAATCATCTTGTTGAACTTATTTTGGATGAAGAATATTACAAGTGGAAAATCAATACTTTTTGCTCCGAGATTACCTGAGTATGCAGTTTGGTTATGTAAAATTAAACCATTCTCCTACTCCAAGGTGATTATATTGTCATAAGTTAAAAAAGTGTAATGTACACTAAATATATGATGGGGTATAACAATTGATTTTGCACCCTTCTTTTGTAGGAAAGATACATGATTACTACAATCCACTATAAGCATATTTATAGCAAACGATATATCCTTTTAAAGTTGTATGATGAAAACATATACAAAGGACAAATCTTGAATTAACAAATTGGTGAAAGACGTGGTAAAACTATTTCTGCCATCCTCCATTTTGCTCGTCTATGTTTTCACTTATTTCCTTTTCAAAACCAGTCAAGTTTGTTTACTTTGTCAAGTGTTTCTTTTTTCTTTTCTTCAAATAAATGAGATTATGAAAATATGCCTATATACCTGTAAATGGCAGTCGTATAACTATTCTTAGAAAAATGATAGTTAGGGAACTAAAAATGAATGCAAATTGATTATAATACAAGATAATTCTTACATCTAATAGATAAATTGTAGCTTTATCTCTATTTGAACAAACATTTTGTCATCATTTTGACAAAGCAGGTCCCTATCACTTTTTCTTTTTCTTTTTGCTGATATATTTGTTATTTAAACGATCTGGCCGAAAACTAAGGTTAGGAGTCAACTACATCTAACAGATGTAAAAGAGTCTAGAAGGGAGCAGATTATGATCAGAAAAAAACTCCATGACATGTATAAGCAACAATACATAACCCTTTCTTATAATTTATACTCAAAAAATTGGTTTCCCATTCTATGATTGAATGTTGTCCTTCGAAGTTGAAAAAATATGGTTAGATATTGCAAAATAAGGTAATTTTTTTATATCAGAATACATACCATTTCTATGGTTAGTTTCTATTCCAAGAATCATGTCACAACTACTTGGTTGAAAACTTGGAATAATATGGGTGAAATAATGCAAAATATGTTCTTTTAGCCGCAAAACTATTCTCTAGCAATGTATACCATGTTTGTGTGCTTCCATGAACATTATTTTGAGGTTTAAAATCAAAGTTAATCATGATGTATGGATTGGAGCTTATACCATCCGAATATTTCACATCCCTGTCTGTCATGGCTAGATCTATCATTATAAGGCGCCTGATATTACGGAGGAAATGAATACGCCTGGTTGCTTTTATTACTTTGTCTCACTTGAAATTAGCCGATTGTTGTGTAAGATAGGTTATTTTCTGCACAAACATAAACATAAATATATGACATTGAAAAGTATTGGTCTTTTTCTTACAATTTACCAATAAAGTTCACCAAATGATATATTGAATCTTTTGGGGTTAGAAGATCTAGAATGCGGAATCAATATTTGTCTTTCCTGCAGAGAGGTGTAAATATGTGTTATTGGTAATTTTTTATATCTTGTGGAACTTGATTTATCAATGTTGAGATACATTCACATGGCGAAGACATTGTTGTCAGAAGCGTGCGTTAGAAACTTTCCAATTGGACCATGCAAAATGGGGAGGTAAACAGTTTTCTTGGTTGATTTAATGCTATTTAGTATTTAGTGTAATTCTGACACACAATAAATTGAGAACTCCCTTTATTTTGATAAATTATATTCACCAACCGTCACCAGTTCCTTCTATTGAACTGCTATAAATTAAGTCCCAATAAATTATATTTTGGATTGTGGGGTTTTCACATTGTTCTCCTCTCCTCTATTTTATTTTAGTTCGTTTCTTGGTGTATGTATGTGCATAAATACGTGTATGTATACTTTCAAATTTATGTGTGCACGGAAGAATTTTCGCCCTCCCCTGCATATGTGGTGCTCTAGCGACAATAGTATTGTAAAATGAGAGGTGAAGGTTGTAATCCTTTTTTGGTTCAGATTATAATTCCAATTTTATGCCAATGTAGAGTCCTGAACTTATTATATAATTTTGATCAATAATTCATCTTTTAACATTTCTCAAAATTGATTTAGGATTGATCTTCATTTATTAGCTTAACTGATAGTAATTTTGATCTAACTTGATTTCAGAGGATTATGATCAAACTAATTAACCTTAAATACAATGCTAACAATTCAACTTGGATGATTTAGGTTTTGTGATCTAATTTGCGTTTTGCCGACCTTATAATTTCTATAGCTTAAAATGTCCAATTAAAAAAGAAAAAGAAAAAGAAAAATTGCCCAGTTTGAATAGATTGGTCTTTTTAGCATTTTTTCTTTTGCACGATTTTCCATTTTTGGTTGCATTAAGCCTGAATTTATATCCTTAGAGGCCTTCAAAATTTAAAGATTGAAGACCACCACATTTTAGAGTTTTATCCTCCTTTTCGAAGTTTTCTTGCTATTTGTCCAATTACATTCTCCTTTCACAAACTATAATCATGCTCAACCTATGCATATGTGGAGACTACCTTAGGTATTTCTTAAACTATGCATGCGGGCACACATTTATATAATTATATTTTATTTGGGATACGGTGGGATACAATTTTCGCTTGATTCTATTATTTGAAGCCATTTAAAGGAGTTGTCCATTTGAAGTAATATTAACACTCACTTCTTTATGTTATAGTCTATGATGCCACCTTATGGGGCTTCATATGCAGCATTCTATGCTCATGGAAGAGTTTATGGAAATCCCCGAAAGCGATAAAGCCATATGAAAAAAACTCGAAGAAGCTGGCTTCGATGAAGAGTCCATCAAACACAGAGATAATGTTTCTCTGATCGCCTATATTGCTAAACTCGAAGTTGAGGTCTTTTTCTCAAATTCTTAGCGTATTTATCATATTTATTCTTTCAATATTTCTTTCTTTCTGTTTTTTTTTTGGATTGATTTTCCATTTTTCTTATTGTATAGTTTATTTTTCTCTGTTTGAAAAGATTGAAGATATAATTCATCTGATTTTCAGGAGCGTCTTTCTTAATTTCTAAAAACTGGATATTCGATGGCTGACTGAACTATGTTGGCCTTAGTGTACGGTGGATGCTATGCACTATGATGGAATCGTTTATGGTGCTGCCGTTCAAATCATGCTGAATGCATTGCTTCTTGAATCAAATCAGACACAGTGATGCAATTTTGGTTTGCACCGTTGTGGAATGGATAACGGTGGAGTAACGAAAGGTTCCCCGTGGACTGAAATTTCGTAGCATCCACTCAAGGTTTCTTTAATCTTGTGTTCAGATTCCTTCCAGGTGCTTCCCTTGTCAGCATCATCCCAATAGTAAATTTTGTAATTGTAGTTATGTGGGGGATTGATTTTTTCACTTTACTTTTCTATATGCTCGAAAGTCATACTCACACAACTTTTATTTGATAGATAGAGAAATCACAAGTGTCTTACATCTAATTTTGATGTGAAGAGATCAAGAATCTTTATTGATGTCTTGTATACGTGCTTTCTATTTTGAAAATGTCGCTCAAATCTCTTTTCTAACTTTATTTGCTTTAATTATGTAAAGGCTGTTCAAATCATGTTCCAATTATTTAGTGATTTTTGTGACTTTAAATCGGGGAGATGGCAAAGATGGTGGGGGCTAATACGGTTTTGTTACGACCAAGAAGAAACGAATTCCACTTATGGTTAAAAATTGGAGTTGATGACAATGATTCCAGTTATGCTGTACCAGTTATGCTGTACAGTAGGGGACAAGCCAAGGTGGGAGATGATCAGTATATCTTATAAGCATACATGATCTTTTACATTGACTTTTTAACAGCTACTTCCCTATTTTCCAATTAAAATGAAATGTGTCTTAATCTTTAAGGAATATAACTCTGTTTCGTAATAGTTAGTAGATAGTCTTTCGTGGAACCTTGGGTTTTGTATTCCATTCTGATCACCAACAATTGTTATAGTTATTGGATATGATTCAATACATATGAAAAGGACTTTCATGCTTTAACGATGTGTTTAATTTTAGTTATTATATAATTTCTGATTATAATGATCCTTATACTTGTCTAATTTGATGCTCCGTTTTTGTTTACAGTATGTGTTCATTTGGTTGACAAGGGCATGAGGGTCAAGGGACCAATCAGAATGCCTACTAAGGTTATTCACATCATTGCTAGGAAGTCACCTTTTGGTAAATGTATCACTTCCAGCACAAGTCTAATAATACGCGTCTCTTAACATGTAAATATCCTTATTATGGTATGCTGCTTGGCAAAATGACGCTGGAGTGTGCAAATTTATGAAGTTCTTCTTCTTTCATGGTTGTGTAGTATATGTAGGTTTATCAATTAGTCGGTATAGGTTATTGCTATTTAATTGTACAGATTTGCCATCCATGATGCAATATTTCAACACGCTAACATTACCTTAAAAATAACACAGTTCGTACATTGTACGGACGAAAAACTAGTACTTAAAAAAGTGACAATCGCTCAAAAAAGTGGCAAATAATATTTATGAGTTTGTTTGTTGATGAGAAGCTGCCCGTAGCTGTAAGAATAGACAGATATGTATCCCGTCACTTTCAACTATATATGTTTCAGTATATTCCAAAGTAATGATTTCCCATATCTTTCATCATGTTATTTATCATTTGATGATAGTAAATGCATTGCTGAAAGAAAAATATCTCTATGGGATGTCAAGAATAGAGTAAAAATTAAGTTCAATTATTGACCCGCATATTACTTTATATATCTTCAACTTTTAGGTCAGAAGAAATTTCTTTTGCAGAAAATAAGAATCCAAACGAAAAAAATTACAAAAAGAAAAAGGAAAAAAGGATTCTGAACGACAAATAGAGGAATTGATGTAAGAAGGGTGTGTGCATACAATGAAAATTCTTCATTTGGTGATATGAACTTACCTTTTGTTGAAAACTTTGAGGTGGCGGTTGTGTATAGATGTGGGATGGTGGTGATGGATTCTTTAGGAGGTGGTTGGCCAGGCAGTGGTGGAGCAATTGCAGACGGTAGTGCGTTGTCCATGACGAAGGTGGGACTCTTGGGGGTTTTGACGTTTTTTAGTTCTTATTCTTCTACTCATTTTCAACCACACATTTTTCAATAAAATAATATTTTCCATCACATCAATAATTTTTCATTCTTTTTCAACTGCAATTCTCTATCAATCTACTATTCCAAAATAATGTGTCTCAAACACACCCTAAATATAAAAGATTTCATAATATACTATTATATTACTGTATAACTTTGAGAAATATACCAACAATGATGTTTTGAAACTTTCCCTCTTATTCTCATGTAACCAAATAAATTCACGCTTTTCATTAATGGTAGATGCAATATTATAAATTCAATTATTTTGGTTTTGAACAAGAATCTTGATTCTGCTTCACGGTCACTGTTGATATGCGCTACAAACATATATTACAAAATCATGGTTTATAAGGTTCGCAATATTCAGCTTTGAGGGAATTATTTTACAAAGTTTGAGTTTTATTGTTTAGTAATCGGGCATTGCATTGATTAATTTTCGATTTTAATGAATAAATATGCAGTAATTCTAAAAGTGCATCAACCATTCTTTAATTTCATCTTTAACTATGAATAAAGTTTCGTGGATTTAGATCGATGCACCGGCGTCGAACAATTAATCGTTTTTTATATATGGGTCTTCGAAAATATTCACCACTTCATATAGATGAAGTCGAATTAGTTGGTTGTAGTGTCACCACTTGAGAATTCCTTCACTTATTGTATTTTATTTCTCGATAAATATATGATTTCTCTATGTAGACATGATATTACTGTTTGCGTGGGCTGATTTATTCCTTCTTCCTACTCACAAAGCTATTGAATTAGAAATTTCAATTCAATTGTCATTATGTTTTGTATCATCAATGTGACAAACTAGAGCAAAATAAAAAAATCGAGCCGGCTGATCTCGGCTCTCTATAGCCTGTGTCGAAAGCTCGGATCGAGCCAAAAAATCAGCTCGAGTATAGCCTAAATTTTTTGGTCGAACTTTTGCTCGGATCGGGCAACAAAAAGCTCGAAGTCTATTTACTCGAGCCTAGCCCGAGCAAAAAGTTTTGACTCTCGGCTCGACTCGTTGACACCCCTAGATATAGCCATGGATTCCGTGAACATTATCATAGGATGCAATATGGATACCTTTAGAATTCTCGAAAGAGACAGGGCAGTAGAAGGATAATCTTGTATTTCAAATGTTTTAGGGTTGTTCTCTTTGTATTTCAATTTTGTGTTTTGACTTTTGAATTCATTTTGGATTTTTTGTTTTAAGTGTCTATTTTGAGATTGTTAAAAATGCGTTTTTTTTTCGTATTTTGAAAAATTATTTTCAAAAATCAAAAATTGAAAAACTCGTTCTCTTTCTTCTCCCCCCCTCTCTCTCTCGGCTCCCAAAATTCCCCAAACTGCCATTCCTCTCTTTCCCTCTCCTTAAACCTCACCCTTCTCCAACTCCTAAAAGTCTCCCTCTCATTCTCCTCATCCTCATCGGCCTTCGCAACAATTGTGTTCTTAATGACATACAAATCGATCTTAATCTGCGATCGTGGGTACAACTTGAAGTCGGGAGACGAATATGCCCTCCGAAATTTGGACAATCTTGGCTGAAGCTTTCTAACAAAGTCAATTTTCGCTGGCGGATGAGGATTAAGAGTAGCAGAATGCTGAAGGGTGAATTCGAAGCCAAGTTAAGGAAATTCTCGAGTTCTCTATCTGTTAGGTTTTTTAAGGAGTTGGCTCGGTTCTTGAGCAGCTAGAGTTCGGCATCGACTGATGAGTGGACTTCGCGCCAGCCTTAAGATACGAAGGAGAACGCTTTCTCTACAGCGACGATCGAGCTCGAGCTGGAGTTTGATCAGATCGACAGTGCTTTCAACGACGACACCCGCACCTCCGGCGGCTTAATGTTTATCATTTGTTGTTAATTTTTTTGTATTTTAGGGCTGTTGAATTTTTCTGTGGTGATGGTGTTTGGATGCTGGCTGTGGTGATGGTGTTTGGATGCGTGGATGTGGTGGTGGTGGTTTTTGTGATGGCTGTGTAGGCGACGATGGTAGTGATTGTGGCAGGCGACGGTGGTGTGGTGCAAGCAAAGTTGGTGGTGGTTGGGTGATGTTAAACTGAAAACACCACGTTTTGAAAAATTTGGCATGATTATTGTTAAGAAATATTTAGCTTGTTTTATTTTATTATTTATTAAAGGTAGAATAGTCTTTAGTTTCCTTTATTTAGCTTATGAATAGTTTCTTTGTATTTAAATTTTTGTATTCAATTTCATTATGCAGTATCAATGAAACCCTAACATCTTCTTCTTTTTTCTTTATTTCTTTAGATTGTTTAACAATTATAACTTAAAACACTCAAAACGACAAATTTGTTTGGGATTTTCTTTGTAAATTTTTAACTTGTTTTCAAAACGCGATTTCGAAAATAGGAAAGAGAACGCGTTTCACTATTTTGAAAAATCGAAAATATAAAACAGCTTGAAAACGATAAAGAGAATGAACCCTTAATTTTGCAGTACCTATTCAATTCCTGAACGGAAATGCAATTTTTGGGTGGTTTTAGGCCTTGTACTAATTTGTTTTGGGAGCTTTGTTACAAAGTTGTCTTGGTTGTATCTTTGAACATCAATGTATACACAATAGAGATGTTTCATACTCTATTTCTTTTTCTTTCTTTTTTTCTTTTTTTTTTCTTTTTTTTACCAATTTTCTCTGCCTATTGGATCTTTGGGTAGGAAAATATTAATACCAAAGTTGGACTGTGCTATTTGTTGGGTTATGCAGTAGACAAGCTAAACTCGAACTGAGGATTTGCAAAGTAGCTCCTAAGTGGGTTATAAGAGTGTCGAAATTTTCCAATGTATAGAGCTTGAAGAATTGTGTGATTTCATATGCCAAGAACTACATTAGTATTTCCTGAAGTCGTGTGAAACCTCAAATAATGAAATTCATCTCCCCTCACTTGTCAACTTGTTCAGCAAAAAGCATTTCTTGATAATCCCTGTTCCTCTGCTCTCTAGAATTGTTGACGAGTTCCTCCATACTAGGTTTCTGAATCAAATTCTGGACTTATTTTCTTCGAAGATCCATCCTTAGTTGGCACAGAGACTCAATGGTTGAAAGAAACATAAAGTATTATAGGAATAAGAACAACAAAGGATGCATTCTCGGGAAATAGCCGAATATCTAAACATCTCCAGTCATGACAAGCATCCCATTCCCACAAGTAGAATCTCAAACTCTGTTCAATAAACATGATTCCTTGGATACCAATTGCTATATTATACAAATAACTGAATTCTGGCATAGAACATTATGCAAAAGATAAGAAACAATACATAGAGGATTTTAAAACACCTCACATGGCAGAACAAAGCGTCGTATTAGAAAGTTTGTCTTGTAGAAGAAGAAATTCACAAATGCAAACACAAGAACAAGCCACTAGGTTACTTGGTTGTCAACATTAACGATTATATTCTATCACTTTTACAAGAAGGTGCGTTGTATTGTAGTCGCAATTCCATTGCATCCGATGTAATTATTTTTTGTTCATTATTTGGTTGTGTTGTCGTATAGGAAATGTTGGATTCATTATTAGCATGAACAAGTGCCGTAAATTGTTGGTTAGTTATACATTGATAAAAACACGAAATCCCCTATATTAAAAGAATTAGGAAACCAATTGTCATCGATTATGGAGTTCAACAATTGAAGGGAAAGTTAAACTCCAAATTTTTTAAATTGTTCAATTCCACAATAAGCTGAGACTTATATTCTTTCTTGGCTTTAGGGTTTAGGATTTCTAGCTGGATAACAATGGAAAACGGAAAAAGTTAAGAGATTCCATAATTTTTTCTTGGCTTTAGGGATTAGGATTTCTAGCAGGATAACAGTGGAAAATGGAAGAAGTTAAGGCTCGAAAAAAGGTATTTTGATAAAAGGAAGTATTTGGAAAGATCTTATTGTTTGAGCGTAAATCATAGGAAGCATACATGGACTTCTCTTTTCATTTTTACTTATAAAATGTCAATATTTTTGGTATATAAAAATGTGAAAATTTAATATTGGAATTATTATCTTAATTAGGGTATCCTGTGCAATTTTCACTATATGTTATATATCCCTCACTCTCCTCTTCCGAGCCGTGTTTTGTGTGTTTATTCAATAGAGCGAAGAGTTTGAGAGGCAACCGAATTGAAGAACTTGAGATTCAACCATTGCTTTGTCTTCAATCTTCCTCCTCTTGTGATATTGAATCATCACAACTATAGTGTCTCCTTTTTGGGGCGTACAACTTGTGGCAACCAAAGGCGTTAAGAGTTGTGGTTCGAGTTTGGTTTCATTGGTGTTCGTTTTATGAGTAAACCGAGTTTGAATCGAAGATTTTCGCAATAGACAATGTCCAAAACAAATTTTTATTATCTACTGGTGACTGGTGTACATTTTTAATTTCATG
>CAIGRB010089816.1:0-11288 GCA_903798255.1 Fraxinus quadrangulata | reverse complement strand
TTTTTTTTTTTTTTTTGTGTAATTGAAACTCGCAATAAACTTAATTGTTAGTTTAAGCATGCAAATCTCAATCTGTATTCGAAATGTTTGAATGTTTTGGTGCAAAATTTCCATTAAAAGTTTTGATTTCCGAAATGGAAGCCTATTAGAAGTTTATCTTACTCAAATGACGTGACATAGATCGATGGAGGGTGAGGGAGTATGAGTTTGTGTTGGGTGGGTGTAGTGGGGTGGGGTGGGGGTGATGGTGGTTGGCTGTATAGATATACACTGGTGAATAAAGATTATAATTTGTATGTTTGGTCGACTGAAGATCAACTTTTGGGATTACTGACTGGTATTCATGTGGGATTGTGTCTCTTATTGTGCTAATAATTGGTGACTGCCGCCGCCTGCAGGCGTTCATTTGGCTTGATAAACTATTGAAACTGGCAAAAAAATATTCATGTAATCGACTCCAAATTTATTGGCATTGAGGCTTATTTTGTTGTTTAGTATCGATTCTTGATATGCTAATCCTTCAGTGATTTATATATGCATCAACGTGTCAAATGATGTTTAGTTAACGGTTCTTTTCGAGTGTTGGGAACTTCTTTTATTGGTTACTTGACGTTTGGATAACTCAAGTTTGCGTGGGAGTTGAAACTGTTTCTCTGTCTGCTGGGCGGAGTCCATTGGGATTGAGTACAAAATTTTCATCGCATTTATCTCCACAGAGAAGGCCAGTAATATTATCGTTCAAAAGAATCAAAACAGAAAAAAATAAGTAAAAAATAAAAAAATACTGCAGTGGTTGCACCTCGAGAATCTGTTTCTTTACTATAGACAGCTAAAGAAAATGAAAAGAGGTTAAGAACTGTAAAAACGCGTTCAGAACGATCTGTTTTGACTGATGAAGCAATTTTTAGTACTTTAGATTTAGATTACAGTGAAGCTGCCGCCAAACTAGAATACATATTCAAATGTAGTCCGTCTGATAAGGAAGTTAAATATCAGATGGTTAAAAGAAGAAGACGGAGGAGGAAAAGGGGAGAAGCTGAGGACGAAGGAGGGAAGGGAAATGCCGATACTGTGGTTAGGAGTCTGAGGAAGAAGACAAAAAGATTAAGCCTTGAGACGAGGATTGCAATGAGAACGAACAAAGAAGGTGAAATGTTTGTACCATCCCGGAAAGGAAAAAATGCAAAAATGATGAAAATAAAAATATTGATCAGCTTGACAGAGAATACTCAGCTTCCACCGATTTGGTTAGCCTCGATTGGAAGAAAATGAAGTTTCCACCAGTTCTTGTTTCTTCTGAGCATGCCTGGCTGTTTAAGCTGATGCAACCTATGAAGGTGAGTATATCATCGTTTTTAACCAACTGAAGATAACAAACCAATGACATAAAGAACCAAAATGAATAAATTTTGAATCAAATGTTTGATAGGGTGGTGGATAGTTTTGTCTTCTAATTTTTGTATCGTCATTTAGGCAATCCTTCTAGTTAAGGAGAACTTACAAAATGATTTGCAAAGAGAACCGACACAATTAGCGGGGCGGCAACGAATTTGGATACTTTTACACTAAGGAAACACGTGGAAGTTGGTCGAGCTGCCAGAAACAAGTTGATCAAGGTATTTAATTGTTTTTTTGTTGGTGTTATACATGCCCCGAAAACACCAAATAATTAGAAAAAAAAAAAAAAAGAACACGAGATTTTTGGCCCGTAGGCTCGGATGTTCGCCCAAGGATAATTGCCCGTTGAGCATACACTGAAGTGATTATCACTCCAATCCACTAGAAACCAGCAATAATTAATACAAGTTTCACAATACAAATATACACGAAGGATTATGCCCTCAGACCCAACAGTTTTTCTCTCAAGAAATCCTCAAACCCGATAACACAAAGTAACCAAAGGTTACTGCTCAAAACAGAGAATGGATTTACCACAACCACACCTTAATCAACACTAGATCTCACCAAGAGCATCTAGAATTAAAGATTACGATGTGAAAACTAGAGAAAATACACAAAGAATACACAGAGAGCAGAATAGAGAAAATCCTAAGAATAATCTCGATGCAACCGAGTAAAATGAAAAGTCAAGCCAATAATACAAACACCACAGCCATTCCACATGGCATCATCTCAACCTTCAAAGTAAATAACTAAGTCGCACTTCAGTTAAAAAAGCGAGAATATACAATAAAATGGGCTGTTGGGTTGCATTCAAAATTGGGCTGGACTCAACAGGATTTGGGCTGCATCATAGGACCATTAATTGAATTACCAGTTTAGGCTACATCATTTGGGCCCAAAATTGTTAAGCAACCAATATTTTACATTTGGGAAGATTTCATAACTAAGAGATTTAGTTTTATCAATTTNAAATTATTTTACGGACACAATTCAATAGGTCACAATTTGTTCATCGATTACAAATCAAAAATTTATACATTACAATTTTTTCATCGGTCACAAATCTATCAAATTAATAAGTCACATATTAGTCATTGGTCACAAATCACAAATTTTATGTCATAAATCACAAATTTTATATGTCACAAATTTTCTTACAGTTTCAATTCAAAAAATTTATAGGTTACAATTTGTTAATCGTTTACAAATCAAAAATTGAAACGTCACAATTTATTTATAAGTCACAAATCACAAATATTATAAGTCACAACTTATCAAGCAGTCATAAATTTTCAAATTATTGATCACAAATTAACAATTTTTAGGTCACACATCATTTATTGGCACAATTTATCTTTTTCATTGCTCACATATTGTTTATTGATCACACACCAACCAATTTTTTTAGTTTTAATCGGTCACATATTGTTTATTAATCATATACTATTGGTCACAATTAAGAAAATAATTTGTGACCACCACCTCCGCCTCCAGTAGCACAATCACCACCTCCACCATCTCCTCAAATCCATTACCGTCAACGTTACTACCATCACGACCACCACAACCACCATCTCCATCATACCGCATCACTACCACCAACCAAAAAATCCTCAAACCTACCATCATCGTTGTCGCCGTCACCGCCATGACGACCACCAACACTGTCATCACAATCACCACCATCTCCATCACAACTACCATCTCTTCTATCTTCATCTCAACCACACCGTAACCACCAACCTCAATAAAAAAATCTCCAAACTGAAACCACGACCACCATAGAAACCGCGATGCCAAACCACGACCACCACCAACTCACCATCACCGCAACATCACTGCTGCCGCCACCAACAACCGCCAAAATCAGCACCACCACAGCCACCACCAACCGCAGACACAATAAAAAAAACCCAGAGATAAAATCAATAATAATCTGTTCGATTTGCAACTTCACAGTCAGAACTTAGCGCCGCCACCTGCCTCCGTCACACACCACCCCCCTTTATCTTCTCTGGCCCGATTTGCAGCACCAGCCACTTGTCCATCGTGCCCATAGATAAAATGGCCACCTGTGACCAGAGATTTGCAGCGTTGCGCGAAGGGGGCTTACGACGTGCAGCAACAGCGACATCGCCGCTCACGACTCCGGCAGCATGGTGGGATGAAGAGAGACTTGCAGATCCGGTGGGGCTCATGGCGCGCAGCAATCGCAACGTTGTCGTTTGTCATCGTCGTTGTGGTGGTCCGACCAGCCACCACAACCACGGCACCGCCACCCCCCTCCACGCCGCCAAACTACCAAAGAGAAGGAAGAGGGAGAGACAGAAGTATCTATAATTAGAGGTTAAAATCGGGGGGGCGAGGGTGGGTTGTATATAAATTAATTTTTAGTTTTATAATATTATTATTAATATTGAAAGATAGATAATTATCTGATTTTTGAAAAGAAATTCTTTAAATCTGAAATTTGAAATTGAATATTTAAAATTCTGGTTTTGTGTAATTTCCACGTAACATTTTTCATTATAAGTTCCTCTTCTCGTGAAACCATCCTTCTCATTATTTTATTTTATTTTTCTAGTGGGGCTAATATACAAGGGGAGGTTCAACTTGATGGATATGAATTTCTCTTCCTGTTTATTATTTTGAAATCAATCTACCCAATCGGAAATTTAGTCATGGGAAATCTAGTACTGGATCTTGCTTTCACCCTCAATTTTTTTATGGATATATTTAAGGTGCAAGTCATATGATAATCATATTGACTCCAGAACTCAGACTAGTTTTTTATGATGGAAGTTTGGGAAAGTGTTCAGTTTCTCTTAGTTTGTTCAATGGGCTATAGTCGTCTATGTTGTGGCATATTGCATATGGCTGGCAGTTTGGCTCTATTTTTACATCTGAGTCTGAATTTAGCCCCTTGCTCACCGGGTTAGTATAATTTATAGCAGCTGATGGTATCATGTTTCTTGTTCTGTTTGTACAAATATTTTGAAGAATACACATACGGATCAAAATTCCAGACCTCTGTCAAGCCGGAGTTAATAGTCTTATAATAGTTATTGATCGTTTTGAACCAAAAAGGAAGTTCTGGTTCTGAACATATGGCCTATTTTGGATTAGACATGCCATAGAACGTTCTATGATGCTCTCAAGCTTCACTAAAGTGCCCTTTGGCCTTGAGTTGGTGAGTTTCCCTCATATGCATTATAGTTATATAGTGATTCAACTTCAAAATTTTCTGCCTACACTCTATACCCATTTTTTCTTATTTGTTATAGTTCCGATGGCATATAATGAAAATAAATTGCTTGTTGGTTCTTCCTTGGTCTAGATCGCGGACATGTGAATGATTTATATACAAACACTTGCTCACGCACACAGAAATACAGAGAGAGGAATGGGCAGAGAGACTCGCACTTGTACACATGCATGTACTTGCAGTCATACAGAGACATCGAAGTTAGTAATTTATGAACTTCTACAATCAAGTGATCAACGAAGACAGACTAAACTTCACTCCCAGTAAACTTGGGTCGGCTACATGAATCCTCTATACCATTCAACACTGTGAGATCTAAACAATAAGATCCTTAGCAACTACTGGTGTATAGATGGATAAATTGGGTTTATCGAGTCATTTCAAAATGCTTTTGATGAAAATTTTAGATTGAATTGTTTTTCCTGATGTAGGTCAGAACATAAATCAATTGGGCCAAGCTGGAGTTGTTGTTTGAACTTCAGAGAACGCCAACTGATGAAGAAATTATAGAAAGAAATGAATTTCCCCCAAAAGATATCACAAAGTGAAGAGAGTATCAAAGCCCATAATTTCCCTCCACTCACAGCACCTGTTAACCCAAGAAGAGTTGATAAATGGAATTACTGATGTTGATGGTGTAGAAGGAGATAAAGGAGGCAACCTGCTCTTCTCAGGCTTGCACTAGATGAAGTGGTAAATTTTTGTCTCATAGATTCTGCACTGTAACTATGTGCTTACATTTTCTGGACAAATTACTCTTAATCTTGTAAAATATGACTGTTGCTGAAATTCTGCAGAACTCAAGTCTAGTTGTTAATTATGATGAATTTTAGTTATCGCGTTCCCTATAATTTTCAATTAACCAAGAGCATGTCTAGGAGCTTAAGTAAAAGTTACTAGTAAGTAAATTTTTGTTTCAAAATATGTATCGATAAGGTAAGTTACTTTTTCTTACTTTAAAGTAAAAAAAGTAGCTTATTCTGAAAGCATCTCTTTAATTTTGTCAATTCAGTGACTTACTTATTTCTAAGTGTGACCCATAAAATTTCTACATATTCACTTATAAGTAAACTATATAAGCTTTACTAATCATGCTGCAAATATGTTCCTTTCCGGAATATGCTCCAATGACCACATGGCTAGTGTTAACTAGCATGCAGATACTTCTCATTCCATCTGTTTAGAAAATGTGATTCTTATTCTTCCTAGTTCACATTACATATGTAGATCTGTATTCAGTGAAATATAACAATTGTTTGGTTGCTATGTCGGGTTTTTTTTCCCAGAAATTTATGATTTTCTATAAAAGTTACTAATTGCATGTTTAAAGGGCATGAATTTTACGCAATATTACACAGTATTTGACGGTACAATGATTTAGCTCCTTTTGTCTTCATTCATGTTGTCAGAGTATTATTGAGTTCACCTTACCAAACATATGATTTCTGTCCGAAGACTACTTGAATTCTATTAGCACCTGAGAGATATGATGTAGAATCCATCTCTCTCATCCTTTTTGGTATCTAAAATATCTTCGTAAGTGTCATGTGCATAGTTAATTAAACATCTTAATATCCCTCTTTTGAAATCCTTTGCAGCTTGATTCTCTGAAGCCGAAGGAGAGTTTGGTGATCAGGTAGGGATATGGACTTGATGGTAGAGGAGACAGAACCTTGGGAGAAATAACTGGTAATTTAAGTACATGTTTGATTCCCTTTAATTGGAAGAAAAAATGAGTTTTGATTAGTAGTTTTAGGAGAATGTATGGTTAAAATTTAGGAAAATTTTTGGGAGAATGTGTAAAATATTTTATTATATGAATGTGTGGTTAAAAATGATTATATATCAAACCATAAAATAAATTAATGAGAATCAAACAGACCCTAAATGTTTCGAGAGAATTGGTCCTAAAGCATGAAGTGAAGGCTCTCATGAAGCTCAAACATCCAGCACGAGTGGAATATCTTCGCCGGTACATATTCAAATGAACAACGCCATTGGCTTGTCATGTTGACGTGTATCTTACTCCCCATTTGGAATCTTGGATTAGCTGTTTTCACATTGCAGGATATTAATTGTTGTGTACCAAACCATTTGTATCATAGTTACCCATTACTTACATTAAAATCAATCATGTATAATCCATTTCTACAGGACCTGAAAACTGCAATCTGCTGTTATATATTATTATATATGGCTAATAGTTCTTTTCCCTTTTTTTTTTAAATTGATTGATTTAGAAAACATAGTTCATACCTTGATGACATAATGTGGGTTGATCTTACGTTGATACACCTCGTGTGCATGGTCAGTACACAGTATTAGACGAGATTAAATAGAATTACGGACAAATTCTTGTTTTCGTTTTCTTTCGTAGTGCTATTTAATCTTCCCTCCAATATTTGATTTTGTGGCTTCATGGTTCCAAGTTTGTCACTTGGCTGTTTAGAAGGTCTACCATACATTGCACAACTACATGATAATAAAATTAAGAAATGCAAAAAAGGAGCCAAAAATAACATAAATGTACCTATAATTACAGGATTTTGAAACAAATGAAGAAACAATATGATGTTCAATAGTTACAATCTGAGTTGCAAAACATAAAATGCTACAAATTTTTATGTTACTCTCAGAGCTTGTGAAAAGATTCTCAATACAATGGAGATTTATACACTTAATGTGCTGCATTCTGTTAGTTGTGAAGAAGTAAAATCAAATTGAACGCTATAATTTACATTAGTCATTAGGCGCTCCATAGTAGCATATATTGTATTACAACATGGATGGGTTCTATCATCTGCAGAAAACATGTGCACTCGGTTATTTAGCTGAATCCAACTACATCCAGGAACCTTCTTAACTTCTAAATCTCTCAATTCATCCCGTACCTTCATCTTCTCCCTCCATTTCCCGGACCCTGAATACATGTTCGACATGATAACACATGCAGATGTTGGATTAGGATCCAAACTGAATATCTTCTCAGCCACTCGCTCGCCTACTTCCATGTCCATCCAGAACCAACAAGCATTGAGAAATGCAATGAGGAGAATTTTATCTGGTTCAACTGGCATCTCTTCGATGACCTTCTCAGCTTCCACCAGATTGCCTGATCGACCTAGGAGATCCACTAAACAAGTAAAATGCTCTAAGGTTGGGATTATACCATATTGCTCTTTCATCAACCGGAAGAATCTCATTCCCTCGACTACTAAACCTGCTCTGGTACAGGCAGATAAGACTGAGACAAAGGTTGCTGCATTGGGATCTATCCCTTGTTCTAACATAAGATTAAAGAGTAAGACTGCAGCAGAGCCTAGTCCGTGATTTGCATGCCCATTAATCAGTGCAGTCCATGCTGCCACATTGGGAATAGAAATGACACTAAATGATGCTCGAGCATCTTCAATGCTCCCACATTTTGAATACATGTCTATAAGAGCCGTGCCTACGTACACATTGGATTCAAATGGAGTTTTTGCTAGATGTGCATGAAGTAGTTGTCCTTGTTGAAGAGACCCTAGGGACGCACAGGCGTGAAATAGAGCAGAAAATGTTGACCTAGTTTGGCTTATTGATTGTCTGCGCATAGTCAAATATAGTTTTAATGCGTTTTCATGTTGATCATTTTGAATGTATCCTGATATCATTGAATTCCAACTGACAGGGTTCCTTTCTCCTTTTGTCTCTTCGAAAAGCTCCAAAGCTTTGTCAATCTCGCCATTCCTGGCATACACTGAGATCATAGTATTTGTAGTCGCTAAGATCCTCACTGGCATCTCCTTAAACAACTTTTTTGAATCCTCGACTCTACCACACATTGCATACGCTTTGATCATCAGATTATATGTTTCAGGATTCCTTTCAACCATTCTGCTAAAAATTGATTCAGCTTCTTCCATCCTACCTATCTCAATAAGCCCCCCAACCAATAGATTGGAGTTGCTCAAACACGGATTCAATTCTCCATCATAAACCCGCTTGGCACCATCAACAACTTCACAACCAATATAAAAGCCAATCAATGCACCAGCTATCGAACGGTCAAACTCAAATCCCAGTTTTATCAAGAGTCCATGAACCACCTTTCCTTCCCACAAGTCCATCAATCTACCACAAGCCCTCACTACGGAATCCAAAGTAAACTCATTAGGAACCACCTCAACACTCTTTCTCATCATCTTAAACAACTCCAAAGCCTTCCGACACCCATCTTCGCTCTTTGCATACCCTGATATCAATGTAGTCCATTCAACCACACCACGCCTGGGCATTTCTTCAAAAACCTGCAAAGCTTCACTCAGCAAACTGCACTGAACAAAACCAACGAGCATCAAACTCCACACCAACTCATTCTTCTCACACAACTCAACAAAAACCCGCTTTGCTTCCGTGATTTCATAACAACTAGCATACAAGTACAACAAAGCACTTCCCACCTGCTCAAATTCTTCATGCCCCGATTGCAAAACCAGCCCATGAATCTGTTTCCCATGTGCCAATGACCACGAGCGTGCACAAACACTTAAAGACGTTGAAATTGTGGTTTCATTCAGCTTAACATTAGAGTGATGCATCAATGAAATCAAGTTCATTGCTTCGGAATATCTATTCCATTTAGAATATCCAGCGATCATAGCATTCCAAGAAACGACTGTTCGCTGGAGCATTGTGTCGAACATGTTTCGAGCTATTTGGAGTTGACCAGTTTGGCAATAATTAGTTATCGTTTGGTTTTTAGAAATAATGTCCGGATTAGAACCAGGGGAATTCTTGTACAAAGTTGAATCAAGTATTGGATTCTTTTTCCAGCGTTGGTGCTTCCATGGCCAAGAAAACGCGGGCTTGGCCATTTTTCCACTGGTTGTCCAGGGGATTCTTCAAACATTAAATTGCTCGAGAACTGTTCATAACGAAAAGTCGAAAACGAAGAATTGAAGAAGAACAAGAATAGTGACTAGGCCACTTGTGGTCGGCTGGAGTAGTAGGGCACCAGCGGGCTACAATTCATCCAACACAACTTTCACTTTGCATTACCCCTAAGAAATGAAATTTATATTTATTAGAGACAAATGAGATTAGAAGACTAATGACCGAATCTTATATTTGCACATTTAATTGGTTTTTTTTTTTTTTTAACCATAAATAGCTCATTAGTTGACAATAAACTTGCACTTGAGTCCTTGAACCTTTGAATGTTGTGACGATGGGTCTCTAATCTTTGATTTATAGCATTCGGAGTTCCAAATGTTACAAATGTGGGCGTAGATCTTTTGCGACGGACCATCAATTGATTAGGTCTTATTTTGATTAGAATGACTAGTTTACCCTCAGTTTAATAAAAAAATATAAAAAGAAAAATAAAGGATAAATTGCACGTGGGTATCGAACCTTTGAAGATTGTGACGATTATTCCTAAAACATTTGATTTCTAGCATTTGGAGTCCCAAATCTCTTAAATGTCTGCAAATTGGTCCTTTTCCAACAAAAATCATCAATTTGACTGTTAAAATTCAAAATTTTGGCAAAAATAACTTATATAAAATGTATAATAAAACAAGAAGGAAATACAATAAAGGAACAAATTCCCGCCCTTTCTCGATTAATCAAGGAGATTTCTCCATAATTTTTCTTTAATGCTGCCAACGAGAACAACAGCACCCACACTATTTTCACCACCAACTACAACCTTTCAATTTTCAAAACCAAATAAAATAACGAATTGTGTTTCAAGTGTTTGGGTTTTAACGTTTTAAGTAAAACTATTATTGTTTAATATAATAAAAAAAATCAACAACATTACAAAATCACGTGTTATATACTAGTTTGTTCAAATTATTGAATTGGCCCATAAATACAAAAATGCAGTCAATTAAAACTATTATGGGCTTCATCATAAATGTTGCAAAGTAATTCACACGATTCTCTATCACGTGCTATACTCAAGAATGACACGAACAAATTTTGTTTAAAGAAAATTAACATTGTATCGCACTGTGAAGACTCAAATTGCAAATAAGAATTTATTTACACTTAGACGGTGTACACCTATTTTTACATTGTGTGAGAATTCAAAAAGTGTTGGATGAAAAAATGTATTTTTTAAATTGTCCAATCATGTGTAGATACGTAACACAATATAAAAATGATGTAAAATAAGATGTACATGTAGCATGATTGAATTTATTAATGAAGTCAATACTTAATGCAAGCAAAGAAAAAATACGAAAGTCATGTAAAATATCACGTCTTAGCGAAACGAGATTAATGTTACGTATGGCTAATGATATATAACATTAGATTACGTGGCATTATGCCCCTGTTTGACAATTGGCCTATATTTGGCTTCAATTTTTTCAAAATTCATTTCTAACAATACATTCTTCCATAAAATAATTTCACATAAATCGATTTTTTTAATTACATTTTTCTAAAAAATCACAATTCCCTAATACATTTTCTTATAAAATGAGGCTCAAACAAGGACTCAATAAAACAATTTTTTTTCTCAAACTCATTTTTCAGCCACTCATTCTCACAATAAAATATTTTACATATAAACTCAAATTTTATCTTACTTTTTAATCACGCTTTTTTTAAAAAATTTGCTATTCTA
>CAIGRB010089811.1:1555-13568 GCA_903798255.1 Fraxinus quadrangulata | reverse complement strand
TGCGCCACGGAGACACGAGTCTGTGTCTCCGAGATAGGTCTTGTGTCTTCGTGGTGCACTGAGACGTGGGTCGTGTCTCCCTTTTTTTTGAGAAGTCATGTGAAATATGAAAATTTTCTAATGTACTGTCAAATCTGAGAAATGGATAAATATTGTTCTTAACATGACGAAACATTATGATGGATTCTAACATCAAGTACTCAAATTAAAATGCCAAACTGTCAATCCAAACAGGCTAATACATTACTCAATATAAACAACATGCATATAAAACATTTCTATAAAATATTATTATAAACATTAAATGTGAAAGGCCTGAGAGAAACGAACTGACCTTCTTATAGAAAAATGTGTTAAAAAAATGACATTTCAAGAACTTTTTATGGCTCTCTTTTTTCCTTTCTTTCAATAACTCCAGATACAAATTAATGACCTGCAAAGCAAGAAGAGTGAAACCAGGGTAGACAAAGTCATGACAACCATCCTACTTTAGCTTTGGATGCTGACTAAAATCTTTTTTAATTTTCCCAACAACACACACACCCAAAAAAAAAAAAAAGACAATTACCTCATCATTCAACCATGCACCTGGTTTTAAACACTGCAATTTTTCTCCAGTGATATCAATATTAAAATTCTTATGACTCGCCAAAACCTTTCTTCTGCATAAATTGAGCAGCAACAAAATGCACAACGATTGAATTGATACAGAAAAATTGAATCCAATTAAAGATGAAGTATTACAACAAAGATACCTATTGGAATTAGACAAAGCCCAAGCAACCTTAGCCTCTTCCTCCACAGTAATAGGCATAAAATATTCTTTGGACACATGCTACAAGTCAATGAAACCAATTATAGAAATAAATAAAACGAACAATTAAACTCAGATACAGTATAATCCGGAGGGTGTAATTTCAGAAAATATCACCTTATTAGTTTCTTCCACTTTCTTCTGAGGCCGAAGTTTCAATCATTATTTTGAGCAATCTCTTTCTCAATCTCATATGTCGAACTTCGAACCCTGCAAAAAAAAAGGTCTTGGGATCGTCAAATGAAAATTTCTTGACAAAATTAAGTAGAGAGAAGAAACAAGGATGAAGAAGAAGAAGAAGAAGAAGAAATGAGAAATCAAATATGGGTCAATGTGGGGAATAGAGGAGTAAAGAGGTATGGTTGGTTGAGTGGAAAAATGGAGAAAGAGCAATGGCGTGTTAGATTTGTGGGGGAAATGGAGAGAGCAAAGGCCAGCGGGGGAAACGGCAAAAAAAGAAAAAAAAAAAATTGAATTTTTACGACGATAGGAAATCGTGACACGGGGCATGCCAATGTTTTGCTTCTTTTATTTTATAGTGAAAACAATACATGTAAATTTTTTTTTCTATGTATTAGTCCGTCTTATAGTCCTGTCTTGGATCCGTCTTTGCTTTGCTCCATTTTCTTCTAACAAATTTAGTGTTGAAATCGAATGTTATCACACTTAATATGTACCAAGAATCTATGAAATATAATGTTCATAAATTTTAGTATATAATTTTTTTTCCAAACGCACAGCTCAGCATTTTAATACAAAAGTACGTCGTACTTTTGAAAGGTTTATAAAATTTAAGTTTATAAAAATCCTTGGCAACGAGTTTAAATTAACATACTTCATCAATTCATCTTCATGGTTCGAAAGGAAATAAAAGTCAAAATTTATAAGCTAAGAATAGGCAATAGAATTACCTAAGATTGTTTTGTCAATAGAAATAATATTATTTTTTGTACTAGTATAGAAACAAGAAAGTGACAATATACGAGTCACATTCCAAATATTATTCAAATCCAAATTTAACATTTAAAATTGAAATTACACCGAAAAAATCTAACAGTTAAAATTAAAATTATACCGAAATAATCACCCGATAATGATTTAAAACCAAGGACACTTTGTACCACTATTCAAGAATAATGATGCAGCTTTCTTCAAGAAGATCCATAAACAAATATTTATATTTCTTCGAAGCAATAACTTTATATTCATTTAATGTACATTTCATTTTTATTGGCACTTAGCACCTAAACTATTGTTCTAAAATCAATTGTACTAAATAGTATTACTCTAACATTGATGCGACCCAAGTACATCATAAGCACTATTCTCATGTCAAATTTATTTCAATAAAAAGTGATTCAACTGGTGGACAATAAAATAAAGTTTAGAGGTTTACAAAATAGAACCAAGAGAGACCAGTTTCAAATTTTAATGATGATATCAAAAAATGTCACTAAGATGTTTTTTACCTTCAAAGTTCAAAGTGAATTTGGTTATAATAAAGACTTGGTGATAAATGCGTAGGCATTCTCGTGAATAGTTGATAGGCAAAAGACAAAGTACGTACTATATCAATCTTTCCTTTTCCTTTGCTTCCTTTAGATTATTGTGGGCCAACTTAATTATCAATACTTGCTTGGTTTTTGTGTAATAACTTTGAAAAATTAGAGACAACCATACTTTTTTAACTTTCAATTTCTAAAATTAGATATCATTAATTTTTATTTTAATAAAAAAATCAAGCATATCCACCTACACCTACACCTACACCCAACCCCATCCCACCCCTAACCCTTAAAATCAATATGCACCCAACACCTCCCCACCAACCCCTTAAAAAAGAACTGAAATATTTCTGCAACTTTCTCGAAGCTCTTTCGTTGCTTTCAAAGCTTCTTCGTGGTTTTTCTCCACCCATTACACAATTGCTGTCGACAACAACCAATCGATGGCGGCCTTCTCGATACCATGTATACTTTTGTCGAACCCTGAGTCTGTGCTTCAGCCTCCTATTGATAAGTGTAGTTTTTACATTTATTCGAGATCCTAAATTATGATATTTTATTATTTTTTGGATAAAATTCTACATAATTTATGTTATATTATATTTTGTAGGTAAAATTTTATATTTAATGAAAAATTGGAGAAAAGAATGCAAAATGTGATGAAAAATGGTAAAATTTAAAGATGAAACCTTGGAGAGAAATAGTACATTAAATGAGTTGGAGTTAAATGGGTCTCAATCAACTTGTATTGAAAATTTTAATTGGACCTCAACGTGGTTGAAATATATATACACACACAGAGGAACAGGAAAAAAAAGAAAGGAAAAATGCACAGAAATAAAGAGAAAAATCAACGGCCAGACGGAAAGGAGACAAAAAGAAAAGAGAGAAGAAAGAGGTAAAAAATGAGGATGCGGCCGACAGAAAGGAGGAAGGAAAAAAAAAAAGCTGCCGTTGAAATATATATATACACACAAGGGAAGGGACAGTAGGCATAGAAAATATACATACATGCACAGGAAAAAGAAAAAAAAGGGAGAAGAAATAGGAGTCAACAACGGTTGCTAGGAGAGGAAAAAATACGTACGCAGCAGGAAGAAAAGAAGGAGAGAAGGGAGAAAAAAAGAAAAAGAAAAAGAAAAAGAAAAAGAAAAGAGAGAGAAGAGAGAGAAAAAAAAGAAAAGAAGAGGAGAAAGGGGTTACAACAAGGAGAGTTTATTTAAATAATCTGGTGATATATTCAAAAATAATTTTTTTTGTGTTTATTTTTACATTATGAGTAACTAATTTTTATATTAGGGTAAACAATGTAGTCGACTTGTGATTCTTTATTCTTCTAATCAAGATTTCTGTGATATATTTATTTATGTGTTGGTTTTACTATGAGCTTAATGCATTGAATTAATTGATCACTAATTTGATGATTATGTGTGTCTCTTACGAATCGAGAGGCGAGTTTGAGATTTATACTATATAGTAAAATCAGGTAAATTAGTATAAAGTGTAGAGATACATATACTAATTATTGCGATCATAATATGAATTTTTAGAACTTACTCTTAGTTTATTTTATTTTTAACTGTTATTTGATTTTTTTTATTATAAAAAAAAGTATTCATTGTATGCTCCGTATCCAAGGGGACGATCTTGAATCGTTCGACTTCGAAATAGAACGCACTTTCAGACGAAGACGTAATGAATACAAACAAAAACAATAATATCAAATGGTCGACGATCAAAATATTCATATTCAACTAATTGAACAAGTGGCCACAAAAGTAGCGGCGCCACCGGATCAACAGTAGGAACGAGTGAAAATAAACGAAGGAGACTTGCCAGTTTCAATGTTCTTGACGCCTATAGCCGCACATGCACGTTCTAGTATTGTGTTACCAGGTTTCGGGGTAAATTATTTTCAGATAAGGGTAGAGTATATCAATTTGATAAGCAACACTTTCCAATTCTACGAGCTACCCCATGAAAATTCGAACACACATATCTCCAGATTTCTCAGAAATTGTCAGATATTTCATGCTTCGCGGGTTAATGAAGACGCTTTTAAGTTGCGATTATTTTCATATACACTAAGAGATGCTGCATTGGAGTGGTTAGACGTCGAACCTCATAGAAGTATTACTACATTAGAAGAACTGACCAGAAAATTCTACAATAAATTCTTCCCACTGGCGAAAATAGCTAAAATCAGATTGAAAATTCAAACTTTCCAACAAAAAGATGGAGAGAGATATCACGAGGCATGGAATAGATTCAAAGAGCTGATGCGAAAGTGTCCAAATCATGAAATCACTATAGGTAATCAAGTGCAGTTCCCTCTGCTGGTGGACGATCATAGGAAAACCAGTACAACAAACCATGAATTTATTTGAGTTAATTGCCACTACACATTCAATATTTTCATAAAAAAGAGTGGTACCACTTAGGGCATTTGGGATATATGAATTAGATAGTACAACATCTATGAAAGTGCAGATAGCAACTTTGACAAAGTAGGTAAAGCTATTGGTGAAACCACAAACGAGAGGAGCACACGCAATGGTGTGTGGTCCATCATGAGAAAACTGTGGAGCTAACCATTTGATAGAAAACTGTATGTCTATGGGTTTTCTCGAGGAACAAGTCAACTTTATTCAGAATGGCTCCCGCAATTTTAACCCATATTTACAAACATACAACCCAGGATGGAGATAGCACCCGAACTTCAGATGGTCAGATAATCAATAAGGGAATGGATAAAATAATGCCCAGCAGGAAAAATAACCAAGTTTGGAGGAGATGTTCAATCAGTATATGCAGAAAACAGACAAGGTGTTCCAGCAAATTGACACAAATTTTCAGAATCATCAGATATCGATCAAAAAGTTGGAGACACAAATTGGTCAGATAGCTCAACAGCTTGCAGAACGCCCACAAGGGACATTGCTAGGCAATACAATGATAAATCTAAAGGAGCAAGTGGAAGCTATTACAACTAGGAGTTCAATTGCCCGACATACATGTGAATGAGTTTGACAGAAAAGACAAAGAGATAGAAGTTGAAGAGACTCATAAAGAGGAAAAAACTGCACCAGTTGCAAAAGAGGAGGAAGAGAGAAAAGAAAAATCTACAATAAGAGCACTAAGTCCCATCAAAGCTTATGTGCCACCAATTCCCTTTCCTCAACGGTTGCAAAGAAAAAAAAGTTAGACAAGAAATTTGCCAAATTTGTGGAGATTTTCAAGAAATTGCACATAAACATCCATTTTGTAGATGCAATAGCACAAATGCCCAATTATGCAAAATTTCTAAAAAGAAATTTTGTCCAACAAGAGGAAGCTGGAAGAACATGAGATTATATGCCTAAACGAGGAATGCAGTGCAATTCTCTTAAAAAAGTACCTCATAAACTAAAGGACCCAAGGAATTTTACTATACCCTGCACTATTGATTCTAATTATTTCGAGCATTCATTCTGTGATTTAGGTGTTAGTATTAACTTAATGTCACTCTCTGTTTACAAGTCTCTTGGATTGGGAGAAGCTAAACCTATAACAATCTCACTACAACTGGCTGATAGGTCTATTAAAAGACCAAAGTGAATTATTGAAGATGTGCTAGTCAATGTTGATAAGTTCATTTTCCCGACATATTTCATTATCTTGGACATGGAAGATGATTCAAATATTTCGCTAATCTTGGGAAGACGTTTCTAGGCTACCGGGAGGGCACTTATTGATGTATGACAGAAAAATGATTCTTCGAATGGACAACGAGCAGGTCATATTCAATGTGTTCAAGGCAATGAAACACCCATTAACTTCAGATACTTGTTGCCAAGTGGATGTTCTTGATGAGCTTGTAGCCGATACATTTGAAGCAACATATCCAGCCGTTCTATCAAAGGCAACAAATGCAGAGAGAACATAATGTACTGTACATTTGGCTAACAACCAATTGGAAAAAGACATTAGCAATATGAGTCTCCTGGTTCCAATCCCATACCACCCGTACCTTCAGTGGAGAGGGCTCCAACTCTTAAGTTAAAATCCCTACCATCCCATCTCCATTATACATATTTGGGAGACTTTACAACACTTCCAGTGATCATTGCAAATGATATGACAAAGGAGGTGAAAGATAAGTTATTGGAGGTACTCCGGAAGCATAAGATTGCAAATGGATGGACTATAGCCAATATTCGAGAAATCGGTCATACACTTTGTATGCACAAAATCTTAATGGAGGAAGAGTCTAAGCCATTCGTGGAAGGTTAGTGCAAATTAAATCCAACTTTGAAAGAAGTTGTGAGAAAAGTAGTGCTGAAATTGCTCGATACAAGAATTATCTACCCCATTTCAGACAGTTTTTGGGTGAGTCCAGTACATATGGTACTCAAGAAGGGTGAAATTACAGTAGAGAAGAATGAGAGCAATGAGTTGATACCAACATGGCTAGTTACGGGATGGAGATTGTGTATAGATTACAGGAAGCTAAATAATGCCACCAGAAAAGATTATTTCCCATTGCCCTTCCTTGATCAGATGTTGGAAAGGTTAACAGGTCATTCTCATTACTGCTTTCTAGACGGATATTCAGGATACAATCAGATAGCCATTGCTCTAGAAGACCAGGAAAAAACAACCTTCACATGTCCCTACGGTGTTTTTGCCTTTAGAAGGATGCATTTTGGCCTGTGCAACGCACCTCCGACCTTTCAGTGTTGCATGACGGCCATATTATCTAACATGGTGGAAACGTATATCGAGATATTCATGGATGACTTTTCAGTATTTGGAGATTTATTTGATGATTGCTTGGAATGTTTATTGCTCGTATTACGAAGGTGTGAAGAGAAGAATATGGTGCTCAATTGGGAAAAGTGCCACTTTATGATGAAAGATGGAATAGTGCTGGGACATCAGATTTCTTCACAGGGTATTGAGGTCGACAAAGCAAAGATATTGGTGATTGAAAAATTGCAGCCACCTATCTCAGTCAAAGGGTTTAGAAGCTTTTTGGGGCATGCGATGTTTTATAGATGATTCATTTAGGACTTCTCAAAGATTAGAAAACCTCTGTACAATCTACTAGAGAATGGTGTGCCATTTATCTTTTTTGATGAGTATTTAAATGCCTTTAACACTTTGAAAGAAAAGTTAACATCTATACCTATTATAGTGGCACCAGCTTGGGAACTACCTTTCGAACTCATGTGTGATGCCAGTGATTTCGCAGTGAGAGTAGTGCTAGGTCAACGAAAGGGAAATGTCTTGCATGTTATCTACTATGGCAGCAAAACTTTGACGATGCTTAGATCAACTACGCAACAACTGAAAAGAAAATGCTAGCAGTGATATTTGGCTTTAACAAATTCCGTTCTTATCTAATTGGTTCAAAGATGATAGTTTATACAGACCATGCAAATTTGAAGTATTTATTCGAGAAGAAAGATGCTAAACCCAAGTTGATTCGATGGGTTTTGTACCACAAGAGTTCGACATTGAAATTTGTGATAAGAAGGGGACATAAAACCAAGTAGTGGATCACTTATCGAGGTTAGAGCAGTTGAAAGATTCAGATGATGTGGATATCAATGAAGTTTTTCCTGATGAGCAATTATTGCAATTGGAAAGAGCTTATTGGAACGCTGACATTATTAACTACTTCGCGAGTGGGTATGTGGATCTAGTTTTTACCTATCAATAAAAGAAGAAACTTCTCTATGAAGTAAAATTTCGTTATTGGGATGATCCAAATTTATATAGAAGAGGGGCAAACCAGATTATCAGGAGATGTGTGCTCGAGGATGAGATGAAACCGATCATTTCAAAAGTTCATGCTTCAACTTATAGTGAACACTTTGACCTAACTAAAACAGTAGCGAATGTACTTTAAAGATATTTCTTTTGGCCAACATTATTTAAGGACAGTCCGTCACGAGATGCCACTAAACAACATTTTGAAGGTGGAACTATTTGATAAATGAGGAATTGATTTTATGGGACATTTTCCGTCGTCATATAACAATCGATATATCTTAGTGGCCGTAGACTACGTCTCCAAGTGGGTGGAAGCGGAGGCATTACCCGCCAATGATGCAACGGTAGTGGTAGATTTTATAAAGAAAAATATTCTCAACTGCTATAGATCTCCAAAAGCCATCATAAGTGATGGTGGAACTCACTTCTGCAATCGGTTATTCCAGGCGGTGCTTGCTAAATACGGGTACAATATCGAATAGCCACACCGTATCATCCTTAGACAAGTGGGCAGGTTGAAACTTCTAACAGATAGTTGAAGGGAATTCTAGAACTTACGATGAATGCATCTAAAAAAAATTGGTCCAAAAAATTGGACGATACTTTGTGGGCCTATCGCACCGCTTACAAGACACCGATTGGAATGTCGCCATACCAAATAGTTTTCGAGAAAGCTTGCCACCTACTAGTTGAGTTTGAACATAAAACATACTGAGTATTGAAGCAGTTGAACATGGAGTTAGAAAAGCCAAGAGAAACGAGAATATTACAGCTTCACGACTTGGAAGAATTTAGAAGAGAAGTTTATGAAAATGTATCCATCTACAAAGAAAAGATGAAGCAGTGGCATGACAAGAATATTCGAGAACGAATTTTCAGAGTGGGGGATTAGGTGCTCTTGTACAACTCCAGACTTAATCTGTTCCTAGGAAAATTAAAATCAAGATTGTCTAGACCTTTCACGGTATCTCAAGTGTTTCCCTACGGTACAGTTGAATTACACCATCCAACAAATGAAAATTTCAAGATTAATGGACAACGCATCAAACATTACGTAGAGGATTTCCCATCGCTAAAGAAAGCCTTGAACTAGTTGTCCCAAAATAGTCGTGGCACAAAGTCAAGCTAATGACGTTAAAGAAGTGTTTCTTGGAAGGCAACCAAAGCTTCCTTCCTTTTTATTTATTCTATATTTGAGTTTTAGGATAGTTTAATTTCTTTTAAGTTTATCTGTGACTCATTATCCATACCCCATTTTCCCTTAAATCTTCGATATGTTAGTTGTTTATTAGATGTTAAAGTTAAGTAACACTTGTTCTAATTACTTCATCTTAATACTTTATTTGATTTTTTAAGAACATGACATTGTGGAATATTTAAACCATTATTGACCAAGGAGCCAACGGGAGCATTAAGAAAACTAGCCATTGAGTTATAGGCCATATCATGGGAGTTTTTTATTCACTTTCTTCCACACCCCTTTATATGCGAATTTAGGATTAAAGACATTGAGGACAATGTCTAATTTAAATTTGAAAGTGAAAAACACGAGTTTTCAATTTTTTATATGTTTTTGTGTTTTTTTATTGCTTTATAAAAAAAAAAGTTGAAAATTTGAAATTTTTTTAAAAAAATAAAATAATAATAAATAAAATAAAAATAAAATAATAAAAATGAAATATAAAATATAATAAAGATATTTTCTTTTTGTGCGTTTGTGTAAGTTTGTTGGCATGTCTATCAATTATGAATATATTGAATTGTGAAATGATCTATGAATTGTGATTAAATTGCTTGCTTAGATTAATTTTTATTTTTTTCATATGAAATTTGATATATATTGAGTACACGAATTAAGTTAAGTATTGTATATGATTGAGTTGATTTCATAATTGGATATGTTGAAATAGTGGATAAACCCTAAACCACTAAATTTTACATTCTTGGACCAAATTTAGAATATCTTGGGAGGATTTCACTGTTGTAGGAAAATGTTGAAATAAATATGAATTCCATATGTAAAATTAAAAATCTTGTATGGATTGTGTAAGGTCAGTAGGATGCAAATTGGTGAAAATATCAAGTTAGTGGCCGTTTTACTTAAACTGGTGTTAAATGAGAAACATTACACTAATCAAGGTATAAAAAATATTTTATTTGAAAATTTCTTTTCTTAACTTTTATGACTTGGGCAATTAAGCCTGTAAGGGTTTTTAAAACTTGGTGCCCTATGGTCATTTGACTTGGGGGTAATCTGAGTTGAGAGTCATCGGCTGAAAACTTGTTACATGAGTCCTAGAGATTGAAGCAATCAAACTTAATGAAAAATCTTTGTTTATTGTTATATTGAACTGCAATTGGCGAGATTTACCTAAATTAGAGAGACGATGATAGTAGAAAATCAAATCTTAGTTCATATACTGAAAAAGAGCCAAAAGAATAAGTTTTGAGTGTGTGAATCTTACAAGTGATGAAATAACATATTTGACCATTGATGGTCATGAATTGCAATAACTTATGAATTTATAATGCTATACTTAATTCTTCACACACACACACACACATTGATTTTACATTGGAAAAGTAGATTTTAATTTCTGTATTGTGATTTTGAAGCTGTGCATAGATTTGATATTATGATTTCAATCCCGAGATAAAAAGTCAGGTTAACTAGTTAAATCTTGCTGCTTTATTTGATTGACTGGCCACCAGTTAGATAATTAACATTGCATATTGGTGCATTTGTTATATTTTAATTTTGTTTGAGAACATACAAAGATTCAAGTTTGGGAGTGTTTCTACACTTATCCAAGTCCTTAAATCATGATATTTTATTGTCTTTTGGATAAAATTCTATTTAATNATTGGACGATACTTTGTGGGCCTATCGCACCGCTTACAAGACACCGATTGGAATGTCGCCATACCAAATAGTTTTAGAGAAAGCTTGCCACCTACTAGTTGAGTTTGAACATAAAACATACTGAGTATTGAAGCAGTTGAACATGGAGTTAGAAAAGCCAAGAGAAACGAGAATATTACAGCTTCACGACTTGGAAGAATTTAGAAGAGAAGTTTATGAAAATGTATCCATCTACAAAGAAAAGATGAAGCAGTGGCATGACAAGAATATTCGAGAACGAATTTTCAGAGTGGGGGATTAGGTGCTCTTGTACAACTCCAGACTTAATCTGTTCCTAGGAAAATTAAAATCAAGATTGTCTAGACCTTTCACGGTATCTCAAGTGTTTCCCTACGGTACAGTTGAATTACACCATCCAACAAATGAAAATTTCAAGATTAATGGACAACGCATCAAACATTACGTAGAGGATTTCCCATCGCTAAAGAAAGCCTTGAACTAGTTGTCCCAAAATAGTCGTGGCACAAAGTCAAGCTAATGACGTTAAAGAAGTGTTTCTTGGAAGGCAACCAAAGCTTCCTTCCTTTTTATTTATTCTATATTTGAGTTTTAGGATAGTTTAATTTCTTTTAAGTTTATCTGTGACTCATTATCCATACCCCATTTTCCCTTAAATCTTCGATATGTTAGTTGTTTATTAGATGTTAAAGTTAAGTAACACTTGTTCTAATTACTTCATCTTAATACTTTATTTGATTTTTTAAGAACATGACATTGTGGAATATTTAAACCATTATTGACCAAGGAGCCAACGGGAGCATTAAGAAAACTAGCCATTGAGTTATAGGCCATATCATGGGAGTTTTTTATTCACTTTCTTCCACACCCCTTTATATGCGAATTTAGGATTAAAGACATTGAGGACAATGTCTAATTTAAATTTGAAAGTGAAAAACACGAGTTTTCAATTTTTTATATGTTTTTGTGTTTTTTTATTGCTTTATAAAAAAAAAAGTTGAAAATTTGAAATTTTTTTAAAAAAATAAAATAATAATAAATAAAATAAAAATAAAA
>CAIGRB010089799.1:12424-32479 GCA_903798255.1 Fraxinus quadrangulata | reverse complement strand
AAAAAAAAAAAAAAAGAATCTTGTTTTAATGATTGTCAAACAAGAGCTTAAATATTATTAAAAATATAATGATCATTTGTACATTTAACCCACCAAATTTAATACTACCTGTTCATTAAAGATGAGTAAAACTAGTTTGAGAAAAAAAGAATCTTATTTTAATGATTGTCAAATAGTGACTTAAATACTATTAAAAATATAATGATTGTTACGCCTTGAAAAACTAGAGTCCATGAATGGATCCAATTAGTCTACGTGGCGAATAGCTCGAGCACCCACGCCTCACACACTGGCATAGGACAACCCAACTACACGCAGACGAACTGCTTCAGGTGCGAATGACCCTCTTTCCCCTACATAGAACACCTGGACCAACCCCGTTACCATGAGACCCCATTGCAAGTGCCAGCCCAGGACAAGGCGGTGACGAGACCTTGAATAGACCTTATGCCATGTGAGTTAACAAGACAGCTCACTGCTATTGTTGTCGTCGCCACCATCCTATTTGGTCAAGTCTAAAGTCCATGCTCGGCTCTATGGATACAAAAGTGGTCTTAACATTTAAGGCTATGACAGATTGATGTGAATGACAAAAGGGGGGAGTCGTTTAGATGAGGCCACATGCACTATCATCTAGTGCACTCCATTCATTTTGCCCAAATATAAAAACTCACACTGAGTGTCATTCCAAGGTAATGCAAGTTTAGACTCTTAAAACTATATTCTTACTACATACATTTTACTTTTTCATCCCAAAGTCGACCCTCATTTTTATATTGGAGGCTCACATTTAAAGCTCTCCCACACCCAAAACTACTTCACCAACTGACTTTACTGTCGGAGTGCGCGCGACCAACTCCACCCTTACCGAAGAAGGCCACGTGTGAATAACGGATTGCCCAATTGTGCAGGAATCCAACTTGTATAGACATGAGATGAGTTGGGATCTATTGGCCACATCACTGGTACATTTTTTTGGGTCAATAGATTGGCGCGGTATGTGGGAAACTCGACACTATAACCATGAATATCTTTATAGTAAAAGTCTTCTGAAGCAGAGCCTTGAAGAAATGTTTGATTCTTGAAGAAAGAACCACTGCAAAGAGAAAACACCTAAACCACCTACCTTTAGCTCGAAGCCTAATACAAGCTATGAGTTCTAGCCACTACAGATCGCAAGGTAGAAGTAGACAACATGAGGTTTCTAAAGAATAGGTCGTCCGAACAAATATGAACGTACATCGCCCCCACCACCAACATAGGCGAGGCGGTACCACATCACGTTTGGCAAGGAAAGTGGGGGAGATGGCTGCAAACATGAGAAACATGGCCTAGCGGAATGCCACCATGCAGCAACTATTCGTGCAAATGCATCAACAGGCGGTGTACCAAGTGCCTCAACAGAGAGTGTTGCCCTAAAAGGCGAAGAGAATGACATGGCAGCCTACCCACAAATGCACGGAGGGAGATCAACCTAGTAGAGAGAGAGGTGGAGATAGACACTTCCACCAATTACGCTACTAGTCGACCTGGTGATAACATACTCCAAGAGAAAATTTTTCCCATAGAATATGCTGAAGAAATATAGCCCACCAGCAGCCTTTCGTACAAAGGGAGCTAGGATATGGACCTCATGGGGTTCACTTCCCTCCACCTAGAAATAGGCGAGAGAGAAGAGACGAGACGAACTTGAGAAATCAAACAGAAACTTCGCGACCCCCTCGTTACCAAGCAGAAAATGATGATTTCGATGGTCCATGCAGGTCCTTTGAGTTAGATGACGATGATGAAAGCCTGTCATTCTCCTAAGAGTTGAGAAACATCCCAATTCCAAACCATTTTGTGACTCCCAAGATACCCAAATATGATGGGAAGGGTGATCGATAAAGCACATCAACAACTACAAAACCTACATGTCTTTGCGAGGGGCCTTGTCAGTGCTAAAATGCAGAGCCTTCCATCTCACACTAACTAGAGCCGCAGAAATTTGGTACAACCATATCCCCACGGGTAGCATCAGAAGCTAGCCAGACCTCAAAAAGGTCTTTTTGAACCAATATTTGTCTAATAAATAGGAGGAAGCCCTCATCCAAAGATTACAGGGCATGAGACAGCAAGCAGGTGAAACTTTGAAAAGCTACTTAGCCCGCTTCACGGACGAGATGACTTATTGTGAGCAGGTTACAAATAGAGAAGCCATTTCTGCTATAAGAGGGGGTCTCAACATGAACACCTTACTTTGGAGAGATGTGCGAAACAAGAACCCTACCTCCTATGATGCCTTGGTGGAAATGATGAGAAGCGAGATTGTCAACGAGGAACTAATTAATCATCGTAATCGAACTTCACTAGGACTCCCACCACCTTAGAGACAGGGACGAGGTCCCGTATCACACTTGGTAGACCAGCAATGGACCTAAGCGGGACATACAATCGCTTTCACCCCAGGCCAAGCATTGGCCACTGCCACGTTAAACGCAATGCCATCTTTGGCATATGAAGATTTCGAAGCCGAAGCTCAAAGACAGTCAAATCAATCCAGGGAAAGAGGTCGGGAGAGAAATAGATAGCCAAAGGATAGGCAATACTGTACTTACCACTGAACCAATAGCCATAGTACATAAAACTGCCTTCAAGGCCATACCATGAAGAACCAACAGGTCCCCATGCTGAGAGAAGAAACACCCATCAGGCCCAAAGGAACGCACATCAGCCTAGGCACGAGAGGAAGCCTAGGCATGACGAGGCGAGACGATATCGCAGAAATGAATCATCTCGACGGGAGCGCGATGAGGAAAGAAATAAGCCAAAAAGTGGACAAAGACCCAGGAGAAAGGCCCCATCCAATGCAGATAATGTCCCCATACGGGAAATTGATACCATTATTGGTAGTCCAAATGTAGAAGGAGAGTCCAGAAATGCTCAGATAAATTACTCGAGGGAAGCAAATGATCCTCCCATGACGAACTACTTAGTCAACAGTATCGTTTGTAGAGCTCGAAGTATACCACCAATAACCTTTTCACAAGAAGATACTATTCCCCATTGTGATGCTTTGGTAGTACGATCTGTCGTGGCCAGAAATGGGCTCAAACGCATGTTGGTAGACAATGGAAGTTCAGTTAATATCTTATTTGGAACTAATTTTAACAAAATGATGGTAGACCATAAGTTCACCCCCATAACCGCTCATTTGTATGGTTTAATCGGCAACAGTATCATTCTTAGGGGGAGGATCACACTAGCGATGGAAATAGGAGAGCCCCCGCTTATGGCTCAACACTTCATGAAATTCCTCATTATATATCACTGATCCGCTTATAACGGAGTGTTGGGTCGACCTGTGTTGAAAGAGCTTAGAGTCGTTATGTCCATATACCACCCGTATATGAAATTTCCCACTGAAAGAGGAATTGCTACAATACGAGGAGATCAAATGGGCTCGAGAGAATGACACCTTAGCTTCTTGAGAAAATTCGAGCATCGCAGTGTAAATATGATCCTGGTAGACCTTGAAATGGTTGACGCACCTGAAGAAGGTCCTACTCTTGAATAAGGAGGAGACGTCAACATGATCGATGCCTCGAAAGAAAGGGTCATCAATGTGGATTTAGACCCTAGGGTCACCGAATCAAACTTGCAAGTAAACTCAGTTGAGGAATTGGAATCTTTTCCGACAGACCCAAATGACCCTACAAAGGTGCTGCAATTAGGGAAAGAGCTTGAGTTAGGAGAAAAGACGAGGCTCAAAAGCTTTCTGCTTAGCAACTTAGACATGTTCGCTTGGAAGCACGAAGATATGGTAGGCATAGACCCCAAGGTTAGCTACCACCATCTTAACTTCGATCCCAAGTTCACCCCCAACCCCCCTCCACAGGCAAAAAAGGAGAGCCATGAACCTAGAAAGATATGAGGCCATGAAGGAATAAGTGTAAAAGCTCATATCTAATGGGTTCATCAGTGAAGCAGTATACCCAAAATGGATCTCAAACCCAATCTTAGTAAAGAAACCCAATAGCAAATGGAGAGTTTGTATAGACTTTTCCAACCCCAACAAAGGATGCCCAAATGATAGTTTTTCACTTCCAAGGATCGACTAGTTAGTCGACTCCACTACTGGTCACGCGCTCTTGAGTTTCATGGATGCATACTCAGGGTAAAATCAAAATCCCATGTATCCGGCTAATGAGGAGAACACTTCATTCATCACTAATAGAGACCTTTATTGTTACAAAGTAATGTCTTTTGGTCTGAAAAATATTGAGGCTACTTATCAGTGTCTAGTTAATAAAATATTTGCTGACCTTATAGGCTAAACGATGGAAGTGTACATTGACGACATGCTGGTAAAAAGCCTCAACTGTGAACCACGTCGAACATCTGGAAGCCACCTTCAAAATTTTGAGAAAGTACCGAATAAAGTTGAACCCTTTGAAATGCACTTTTGGTGTTGCTTTAGGAATATTCCTAGGTTACATGGTCAACCAGTGAGACATTGAGGTCAACCCTAAAAAAATAAGGCCCTACTAAATATGAAATCCCCCAACAAGCCCAAGAAAGTACAATGATAATAGGTCACCTAGCGGTAATGAACCGCTTTATTTCCAAGGCAACCAATAAATATCTCCCGTTCTTCAAAGTTCTGAAGGGAGGAAAAATGTTTCAATGGAACGAGGATTGCAAAGAGGCTTTCCAAGAGCTGAAGAAGCACTTAGGGCAAGCCCCCTTCTCTCAAAGCCCAGATATGGGAAATTACTGAACCTATATTTGGCCGTAAATGCGGAAGTAGTGAGTTCAATACTGGTGAGGGAAGAAAGTGATCTACAACTACTCGTTTACTAAGTAAGCAAGGCCCTACTACTAGCTGAATCACGTTATACGGATATAGAGAAACTTGCTTTATCCCTTATGATAGCTTCTAGGAAGTTGAGGCCCTACTTTTAGGCCCATAGTATATATGTATTGACGAGCCTTCCCCTCAAGCAGATACTTCAAAAACCAGATGCTTCAAGGAGGCTAATGAAATGGGTCATGGAGTTAAGCGAATTCGACATCTTATATCAACCAAGAAACTCAATGAAGGGACAGGCGGTAGCAAATTTCATAACACAATACATTGAGGCAACATACATTAATGTGTTGATGGAACCGGCAAACCTCCCAACCTGGAAGTTGTTTGTTGACGGGTCTTCTGGAGAAACGAGCTCCGGGGCTGGTATATTGCTAGAGATCCCAAAAGGCCACAAGCTTAATTGTGTGGTGAGGTTTGGTTTTAAGGCCTCCAACAACGTAGTTGAGTACGAAACATTTCTAGTAGGCTTCAAACTATACAAAGAAATGCAGGTCAAGAACCTAGTAGTTTGCAGCGACTCAAAGCTTGTAGTAAGCCAGGTCAATGGCAATTTTCTAGCCAAAGATAAAGGCATAGTAGCATACCTAAGGAAGGTATTGGACTTACTCCATTGCTTTGAGAAATTTGAGCTGACCCATATAACAATGATGGAAAATTTGTATGCGGGCGCCCTATCAAAATTAGCCAGCTGCAAGGATTCAAAGTTGCTTAAGATTGTACCAGTTGAATACCTTCCTAAGCCCTCTAAAACCAAAGTAGAAGAGGTAATGTGGATTGAAGAGGCACCACAATGGATGCAACCTATAATAGCTTACCTCAAGGATCACACATTGTCGAAGAATAAAGAAGAAACCCACAAACTCAGACGTCGAGCCACCCACTATACTCTCCAAGACGAGTTACTATACAAGAGAGGCTTATCATCCCCACTCTTACGATGCATTGGAAAGGAGAAAGCCAATTATGTCCTACGGGATATCCATGAATGATTTTGTGGCAGCCACAGGGAGGTCCAGCATTGTCTCGGAAAGTGCTAAGACAAGGATACTACTGGCGAAAGGATAAGGTGCAATTCGTGAGAAGGTATGACAAATGTCAGCATTTTTTCTCCATTCAAAGACAACCATCTCAAGAATTAACTGTAGTATCCAGCCCCTGGCCATTCGCCAAGTGGGGCAAAAATAACTGAGGCAAATATTTCTAAATTCATCTGGAAGAACATCATCTATCGATTCGGATCCACTCACTCGTAATAGACAATGGACGATAGTTCGACAATAAGACGCTCAGGGACTTATGCGACGAATTGGATATCAAGAAGAATTTCTCCTCGCCCATCATCCACAGGCAAATAGCCAGGTTGAGGCAGTCAACATGAACATCAAGCACCTCCTAAAAAAGAAGCTCAATGAGTTGAAAGAGGCGTGGGTGGACGAGCTTCCCCGTGTGTTGTGGGCAATCCGCATCACCAATCGAACTGCAACAGGAAAAATCCCTTTCTCTATGGCATATGGGGTTAAAGCCATGAGTCCGGTCGAGGTGGGTCTTCCTTCGCCCCGTCGCCTGTATTTCAAAGAAATATCCAATGAGAAGATAAGGCAGTGTGAGCTCGATTTCCTTAAAGAAAAGAGAAACGGTTCACAAATGAAGCTGGCCTCCTATCAGAGAAAAATGGCAAGGTACTACAATGCTAAGGTCAAGAAGAAATCATTTAGGAGATGCGATCTTGTGCTCAGGAGAGTTTTCCTTTCTTCCAAAGAATCTGACGTTGACATGTTAGGCCCGAATTGGGAGGGCCAGGAACCTTCCTAATTGAAAGCCTAGATGGGAAGATGTAGCCCCACCCCTGGAATGTGGAACATTTAAGAATGTATTATCAGTAAATCCATGATCATTGCTTATGTACATTTTGTGATTAATGCAAACTTTTTTTAACTATGACAAAGCGCATATGTTAAGCATGGCAAGCCCATAAGTTATGAAATGCAGTTGATTATGACAAGCCCATAAGTTGTTTAATTCAATCAATTATGGCGAGCCCATAAGTTATTAAATGCAATTGATTATGGCGAGCCCATAAGTTGTTTAATTCAATCAATTATGGCAAGCCCCCTAAGTTGTGAAATGCAATTGATTATGGCGAGTCCATAAGTTATTAAATTCAATTGATTATGGGGAGCTCATAAGTTATTAAATATAATTGATTATGGCGAGCCCATAAGTTGTTTAATTCAATCAATTATGGCGAACCCATAAGGTGTTTAATTTAATCAATAATGGCAAGCTCATAAGTTATTAAATTCAATTGATTATAACGAGCCCATAAGTTAATAAATGCAATTGATTATGGCGAGCCTATAAGTTGTTTAATTTAATCTATTAGGGCGAGCCCATGAGTTATTTAATTCAGTTGATTATGACAAGCCCAAGGTCAATCAGTTACGAATGCGAAGGAATGCTACCAAGAGAGAAATGTTGCTAAATTTGAATTAAGCTACAAATAAAATTGAATTCATTACGAGAAGAGAGGTTACAAAAAATTACAAATAAAGAGACCTAGTCTAAACTGCTGCATCATCCTGTTGAGGCTCCCATTGGGCACCCACCTCCTCTACTGAGTCATCTTCTTCATGACAGGGGCGGATGACTCATCTGCCAGAAATTTTTCTTTAAGGAAGATAACTCTAGCTAAGGATGTACCCCGACGGCCTCAAAGACTTCATTGTACGCAACCCTCCTCCAATATAGGCTGAGGCCATCGTACTCAACTGTTTCATGGAATTAGGTGACGTGTTCATTCATTGCAGCCTCCCATGTCCCCTTTAACTACTGCTCCGACTGTGTGACCTCAACAGTCAACCCGTCTACACGAGCTTTCAGCTCACCCTTCTCCTTGTTGGTAGCCTCCAAGGCTGACGAAGCTATCTTTTGAAGATTGTTAGAGTTTTCCACACGCTTCGTCAAAGCATTCACTTCGGCTTTGCAGAGGTGGGTTTCCTTCTTCAGTTTATCATTCTCTTTGGAAAGTGATTCCACCTTCGACTCCGCCTCGACCTGCTTTACCTTGGAGGCTTCCATGGCTTCATTGGCGGAAGATGCCTCATCCTTGGCTTTATTCAGTGCCACTTGAGCATCTTTTGCCATTGTGAAGTACTATTTATTAAGAGTGGGCCTGCAGGGCGAGACTAGCCTCCACCATATCAATCGCATCACAAGTCTTAGCATACGACGAATACTTGTTAGTCCAATATTTGTGATGGACCTTCGTAGCCCCTTGGACCTCGGCGGGGAGCATCTCCATCACAGTGGAGGCAATTTTGTCTGACCTTCCACCAAGGAAGTTNAGATAACTCTAGCTAAGGATGTACCCCGACGGCCTCAAAGACTTCATTGTACGCAACCCTCCTCCAATATAGGCTGAGGCCATCGTACTCAACTGTTTCATGGAATTAGGTGACGTGTTCATTCATTGCAGCCTCCCATGTCCCCTTTAACTACTGCTCCGACTGTGTGACCTCAACAGTCAACCCGTCTACACGAGCTTTCAGCTCACCCTTCTCCTTGTTGGTAGCCTCCAAGGCTGACGAAGCTATCTTTTGAAGATTGTTAGAGTTTTCCACACGCTTCGTCAAAGCATTCACTTCGGCTTTGCAGAGGTGGGTTTCCTTCTTCAGTTTATCATTCTCTTTGGAAAGTGATTCCACCTTCGACTCCGCCTCGACCTGCTTTACCTTGGAGGCTTCCATGGCTTCATTGGCGGAAGATGCCTCATCCTTGGCTTTATTCAGTGCCACTTGAGCATCTTTTGCCATTGTGAAGTACTATTTATTAAGAGTGGGCCTGCAGGGCGAGACTAGCCTCCACCATATCAATCGCATCACAAGTCTTAGCATACGACGAATACTTGTTAGTTCAATATTTGTGATGGACCTTCGTAGCCCCTTGGACCTCGGCGGGGAGCATCTCCATCACAGTGGAGGCAATTTTTTCTGACCTTCCACCAAGGAAGTTTTGAGCCTTCCCCTCAGAAGGGGCACTCTTGGCTTCTCTACCCCGCCTCCGCTTAATGAGATCAACCTCTTCTTCGCCACCTTTTCAGCATCCACAATTTTCACAAAGGATATGGGCTCCGCTATAATGGACTGTCGGAGGGACTCCCCAATGGTTGTCTGGCGCTTTGGGGGAATGAGAGGCTCGGTATTCTTTGATATAACTAATTTCCTTTTTGGGGGCCTCTCCAGTAAAGTTCTCCTTTTTCTCCATTTTTCTCTAGATGAGGCGGTGGGTTCACCTTTAAGAGGCGGGCCAGCTCATCACACTGGTTCTTGTAAGTTGAGGAAGTGGATCCCAAGGGCTTCTTATTTTTCGCCTCTCCTAGGCGCTTCAAAAAAAGCATGTCCGACCTAACATATTATTTCTTATCATGTTGACCTACAAACAAAAGGTGAAGCGTTAGTAGTTAGACCCAAAATGATGCACTTCACATAATGATATGAATGACTAAGAGCTCTCTTAACTTTGGTAGCCATTAGCCGATGCATGACAAAAAGATTCCATTTGCCGATGATGTTTTTGAAAGACCTCCTCTCTGAAGGCAACTCGTAGATGGCCTTTATAATGCTATACTCAGACGGTTCACGCTCAAACCAGTTAACTACAGCTACACAAAGCTTACATTAGACACACTAGATGAAATAGCAAATGCACAAGAGAAGCGTTACACTAGATGAAGGTTCGACTCACTATACTCCATGAATATTTCCAATTTTTTATGGAGGTTGGGGTCTGCCAGATGAAATGAGAGTGCGGGCCCCAGGGGTTCGTATAGTACCATCACAAGTCTTAGCATACGACGAATACTTGTTAGTTCAATATTTGTGATGGACCTTCGTAGCCCCTTGGACCTCGGCGGGGAGCATCTCCATCACAGTGGAGGCAATTTTTTCTGACCTTCCACCAAGGAAGTTTTGAGCCTTCCCCTCAGAAGGGGCACTCTTGGCTTCTCTACCCCGCCTCCGCTTAATGAGATCAACCTCTTCTTCGCCACCTTTTCAGCATCCACAATTTTCACAAAGGATATGGGCTCCGCTATAATGGACTGTCGGAGGGACTCCCCAATGGTTGTCTGGCGCTTTGGGGGAATGAGAGGCTCGGTATTCTTTGATATAACTNGAGAGCGCGGGCCCCAGGGGTTCGTATAGTACCATCCCTTACAGTTACTTCTACCACTAGAGGCTTGGGGTTCAAAAATGGTTTGTAAAACGTGTGGGGGCATATCTTCGCCAAGAGTGACCTCCTTCCAAAGAAGAAATGCCCCTACTAATTGGCTACATGCATTTGACACTAGTTCGGTAGGGGCCAAGTTATAGTGCCTAAAAATGTACCCGAAGAATGGGTGTAAGGGTAGCTTCATCCCCCACTTAAAATAGCCTTGCTAACTGTTACACACCCTTATTCGGAATCCTATACCTCTCCCTAAAAGTCTCCAACTCATCCTCATTGATATCTGTAGGCCACAAAAAAGCCCTCACACCTAATACTAAAATCTATGGAGGCCTCGGCATCATCTATGCACTGTGAGGGCCCCCCATGGCCTCCATAATCGTTTCAGTAGGGATTATGGGAGGCACACCTGTCTCGACACAAATCAGTGTCATATCTACTTCGGAAGACCTCCCAGATGCATTCTTTCTTGAAGAAGAGGCCATTCTATATGGACAAAATTGAAAGTTTGAAAATGTAGGATACTTACACAGATCTGTGATGCTTAGAAGTGAGAAAAAACGGAGTTCACTGGAGAAGAAAATGAGAAAGTGCTTGAAAATTGGGAGTATTTTCAGCACTTAGGGTTTTTAATTTTCGTAAGGTGAAGAAAATGAAGAAAAATAGGTTTTTGGCCTTTTATATATGGAAAAGGGAAGAACCCCCACCGTTAGATTTTCTCTTATTACGATTTGGACCGCACATCTACATTTTCATTTGACACGCTGAAACCAAATGACACTTACTTAAAATTCGAATCAAGGGCTCAGATGAAGCCATGGATTGCACGCCCCTTGGAATCGTGTGAGCCTCGCTTAACGACAACACACCATCATCATTGCGCATTAAAATGCACACGCAATACGGATCTTGGAAACCCTACCATAACTATTTTTTATTGGGGATCAACATGTCTTTCAAATCATTAAAGTATGCCACCTGAGGTACCTCAGTTCTATCAAAGAGGCCCCACACCTACTCCAAAGGGCCTCACCTCAATTCCATCAAAGAGGCTCCACACCTTCTCCAAAGGGCCTCCCCTCGAATCCTTACCACATGCTCCAATTACCGAAGAGGCTCGACATCCGCTCTAAGTTTTTCTGTTAACTCGAAAGTCCACGCATTATATGAATAATCATACCTAGACTTTAAGGACTATTGTTACGCTTTGAAAAACTAGAGTCCATGCTTAGGTCCAATTAGCCTACATGGCGAATAGCTAGGGGACACACGCCTCACACACTGGTATAGGACAACCTAGCTACACTCAGGTGAATTGGTTCAGGTGCGAACGACCTCCTTTTCTCCTACATAGAACACCTGGACTGACCCCTTTACCAGCAGACCCCATTGCAAGTGCCGGCCTAGGACAAGGTGGTGACGAGACTTTAAATAGACCTCACGCTATATGAGTTGATAAGACAACTCACTGCCATCGCTACAATCCTATTTGGTCAAGTCTAAAGGCCATGTTCGGCTCTATGGATACAAAAGTGGTCTTAGCATTTAAGGCTATGATTGATTGATGTGAATGATAAGGGAGAAGTCATTTGGATGAGGCCATGTGCACCATCATCTAGTGGACTCCATTCATTTTGCCCAAATATAAAAGTTCACACTGAGTGCCATTACAAGGTAATGCAAGTTTAGATTCTCAAATCTATATTCTTGCTACACACATTTTACTTTTTCACCCTAAAGTCGACTCCTATTTTTATATTGGAGGCTCAAATTTAAAGCTCTCCCACACTCAAATCTACTTCACCAACTGACTTAACCGTCGGAGTGCGTGCGACCAACTCCGCCCTAACCGGAGAAGGCCACGTGTGACTAATGTTTTGTCCAAGTGTGTAGGAATCCAGCTTGCGTGGATATGAGAAGCCTTGAGATCTATTGGTCATATCATTGGTACGTTTTTGGGGGTCAACAATGATCATTTGTACATTTAACCTACCAAACTTAGAAAAATGATACACTTACAAGGCCGAGTAGCATGGTTCCCAAACTCAACATTATAAACTCATTAAAGATGAGTAAAAGTATTNACCTTAGAACTGAACAAAAGAATCTAGTGGAGACTGGAGATCATTGAAAAACAAATGGACGAGCCACATCTGTAGTAATCAATGCATTTCCTGACATGTAATTTTATATTCCACCATGATCCTAAGAGGGAAATTGAATGGAATATATAACACTTTGCCATTTATAATCTTATGATGACATAAATTTACCAAGTGTTTGCCGGAATAATCAATACCCAAATGCAATGAAAAGATATATTTAAGGTCAAAAGACTCGCTGAATTGAACACATGACAAGTTATTACTTATAGTTAAGAGCCTTAAGACTGAGTTTATAATGGCAAACAATAAAATGTTACAGTTTTATTGCAGAACCAAGATTGATTTACCAACTTTTGGATCTTGCAATGATATAAATGCACAAGAACCATGATAATTGCAATGATACAAGTGACAATAAATACCAACCTGGACCCAAATTATATATATGATGTGTCAAAGCATTAACAACACGTGGACCTGAAACCTGAAGTAGCTGTTCAAACCACGACTTATCATAGAACCCTCCTGGTGCCAAGAGAGCAGGTTTTGGCTGGAAATTCGTATACAATTCGTCTATGATAGAATTTAGATGTACTAAATCTTTTCCATACTGCTCGGCACCAACACTTGCACCTACTCCCTTGCCAGACAACTCGTTACCTGCAGCATAAAAGACAAGAAGAAAGTGAGAAAAATAAACCTTTCTAGTTCACAAAGTTGAGAAATCTATAATTGACTAAGACCATGTTTGTCTAAGCATAAAAATATTTCACTCTTAGTAACTTTTTTTCCCCAAGAATAATACAAAAAGGTACCTTTTGAAGTAAAAAAGAACTTATTTTGAGAGCAATTTTCCCCTAACTTAGTTTCAATTTTGATCAATAAAAATTTATTCATTTTAGAACTTACTTATTAGTTGTGAGTAAACTTTCTGAGCTCAGTCAAACAAGCTCTAAACAATCAAATGTCGAAATACTATTACCAAATTCCCAAGAATCTATTCGATAACCCTTGGAGATAGTGTATTTAATGAAATCATGAGCATTGCTGGAATCCCAATCTCCCTTCCAAGAACCTCTTCTGACATGGTGCCTCCCATGTAATGCATTCAAGCCAAATGTCACCACAGCTCTGCAAAGACATCAAAACTGACCTAGATAGGACTTAAAGAATCATGATGGTTTCTGTGAACCGAACAGAAAACTCTAACAATCAGAAACAAATTAATTTAAACCCAACTACTATCTTCTCCAAACTCATTTCAAACCCGAGTGCATGCATGGGAGAAAACTCGTGTAGCCAAGATTTCAATAACTATGAGGACACCTAAAGGTCACTCTTAAAGAGATGGAAAAGTGTGCCGCATTGATTAGGTCAGAACTTAGTTCGTAAATTTTTCAAGAAATACGCCAGACCACAAAATATCATTTGTTTATAAATGACTCTAAAAGAGCTACAAATGACTAGCCAGCCCATCTGAGTTTTAGATTTAACACTCTGGATTCCTTCAGAAGCTCAAGTTTGCTTTGTTTTATCAATAGAATTAACAATAACCCAGGCAAACCTTTGACGTACCAATTCCATAACCTATGAAGGGTTACATATCCTCTCTCACAACAAAAATTCCATTTGTTTATAGGATTAAGCTAATAGAGCTATGAATGTCAAGCCAAGCATAGCTGAGTTCTCAATATAAGGTTCTTGACAGTTGAAAGCTCAATTTTATGCTTTGTTTTCTTTTCCTCCTAGAATTAACACTGACCCAAAAAATCCATTGACGGAATTTAAATACTAAAAGAAACCTTTGAAGTGTTAATTCTGTGAACATTTGTCCAAGGATACTGTTAGCATTTGCATCGTTTCTTTATTCTGTGCTGCAAGTCATTGGATTCATAAGGACAGAGGAGAGGTATAGAGAAAAAAAACAAATATTAAGTACACCTTGAATTCTGAAGCCCAAAGAACACAAAAAATTATACCATGTTTTGTCGTCCACTAAATTTACGTAGATGGGAGTTTTGTTTTTTCAATGCAATTTTAGATAGTCATTCAAGATCTCTTCATTAATTTAGCCCTTATTTGGCTCCCGTCATAATGAGAATTTGGGAAAAATGTATTTTGAAATAGAAGTTTTTTGAAGAATGTATGATTAAAAAAGAATGATAAGTTTTTTATTTACGTGTAATATTTTTTTATTGGAGAATATTTAATTAATAAGAAGAGAGGAAAATCAATTATAATTTTAATGGGGCTAAGCAGGGGCTATACTAGTTTGTTTTTTCCTCATTTCTTCAAAAAAATTTATTTGAATGCTAACTTGTTTTTAGCTAAAATAAATATCATAAATTTATGTAATCATGTTTGTGTATATATATTATTTTTATTTTTTTTCTTGTTATTGTAACAATTAAAGGACGAAAATGGGGTGAGACAAGTTTAGGGTCTCCCTCCCCATCTCGTACCTCATCGAGATTTTTGGGCAGTGGAGTGAGATAGAACAAGATAGGATGGGGATTAAAATATTTTTGTATGAATGAAAAAAATTTCATTCTTGACCCGGCTTGCATTGTCGTCACCTAGAATAATTTCTAATGTTTTTCAATTGAAATTGTATTGAAAAATATATTAAAATAAATATAATTAAAATGGCGAGTAAATTGAAATAATTTTAACCCTGCTCGTCCCGACTTATAAAAGTCCTCGATGTAAAGAGGATATGGATAACCGTCATGTCCCGTTGCCATCCATATATAATTTAAATAAAATAAAGAAATAATAATCGTATGCTTTTGGAATGGAGCAAATGCAAAGCATTGTGAGGATGAGACATTTTGTCATCCTATACTATATTAAGTTTAAGATATTTTTATTACAATATGAAAAAAGCAACAAAAATGTATCAATTTTATTCCTTTTTAAGAAATTTTTAATTTTGACAAAAAAAATATATTAAGTGTAATAATTTGTGAAAAAAGATAAATAAATAAGTAAATTTAGTTGTACATCTAACATATGGTAAAATGGAAAATTTCTGATAAGGGATGTTTCTTATATTTTTAAAACTAGGTGAGGTGTCACTGAAATTGTCATAAATCTCTGGGTGGTTTCTGAAATTTTTATTAATAAGTTAATTTAACTAATTCTCCCAGAAATTCGTACAAACTTTAATTTGGTCATTAAAGTTTTCTATTTTTGACACATTTACTTACTGAAGCATTTAGTCTTGTACGTTGGAACCAATGAGAAGATTGGTTTTCTTCTTCTACTCTTCTTTGTTCGTATCACCAAAAGTCAAAGGGTCAACATGTTAGAAGTTTACTATAATTACTTGAAATGCATTTGGATAACATCCTTTTCATTTGGATATGGCTTCGATTAATACTGGAGCTTGTCAATTAGTAAATCATAGATATATTTTATTTAATGATTGTAGATAGAGTATATAAACAAAGTTTTCGCTGCGAACCCCAAGACTTTATTACAACGGGGAATGATAAAAAAATTATCTTTTGTTTTGTTTTGTTTTGTTAGTCATGTTCTAGTTGAAATTTGAATCAAAATATTCAGCACAGTTATTGAATGGAATTCATCCATTTTTATTGAAATAAAAAATTTAATGATAACTCGATTACTCGTTTATCCATATAATTCCTTAAATAAGCATAAAGTATAATTTCTCATGTCTTTCTATTCAACGGGAGTAAACTTAGATATGGGAATCAATAATTTTTTGGAGGAATAATTGCAATCGCGTCTCAAACTTTTCAAGTTAGTGTAACATTTACTATAATTTTTCATTTGTTGGACCCGCAGTTTCAAACATTTCAAATGTGAGCGGTTGGAGAGCAAATGAACAATTCCATCCATAAGTCCGTCAATTAACCCAAACAATGATTTTGACCACGCTGTTAACAATTTCAGTAAGAGTAAAATGATAACTTTATATATTTTCACATAAAATAATTGCAAAAAAAAAAAAACAAAACAAAACAAAACAAAACAAAAAAAGAGAGAAGAATTAAAAAATAACAATAATTCATCTTCCTCTTCCACCCCACCACGACCACCAAACTAAACCAAACCCATCATCACCACCGCCTCTTCTTCTGCAATCATTCTTCCCTTTTCACCATCTTCTCCCACCAAATCGAACAAAAATCAAACCCAAATAAAAAATTTTCTTCCCAAATGGCTGAAATCTGCAAGTATGCTAACAAAGCATTTAACACTTTTGTACAATGAATAAATTTGATCATACCATAAATGTAGTTTAATTTTTAGAGATGCGCGTGCACAACGCATCCAACACTTTTATACGTATCCAATGGAAGATAATCTATTCCAACTGAGAAGTTTCTTTCTAAAGTCCACACTTGTGAACAAATGTTCAATAAAACTACCTTATCTGGTCAAAATTCAGTTCCACTCCTTATTTGGATGGGGCACTAAATTCTACATCCAATCACACAACAGTCCCAGTTATTTTCTTGGGCAATCCTTCAGTTTACTTGCTGCTGGTGAGTTCCATACATGGGATAAGCCTTGTATACTGCGTACATGCCTGGAGCACGAGGGGATGGCATATCATATCCATAGCCATCGTAATAACGCCCTCCATAGTACGGACTCGTCCACTGGTTTCCAAAATGAGCTCACAGCTGCACAATCAAGAAACAGAAAGTAATAAATGCAAGCAACCAAAAACATTACTACAACTACATAACTGGAATGTGATGTAAAATTTAGCTAAGAATATTTTCTCTTTTGTACTATAGATAAGACTTGGAATCTGTCTTCATCTGAGGACGGAGTAGGAGCGTATTTTGGCTAAAGCTTAAAAAGAAGAAGTGACATTTAAGCTTTTTTTTTTGGCCAAATATAATTTCAATGGTTACTTTTTTTACCAACAAGACTTACTTCTCAAAAAGTAACTTTTGAGCTTAGTAAGAATGAGAAAAATATGAAATTTCAATTGACCTGTATCTCACCTGGATGATTCTATAACAAGAATATTGTAAAGCACATGATAGAACCATTTCTTAATAAAACACTCCAACAATTTCCTCAACAATATTACTCATCCTCTTAACAAGATATGTTCGAAAGACCTTAACATAACTCAGTGGTTAGGCTCAACTAAAAACCATGAAGACTTTTTCCGTTCATACACTTGACATATAAAAGAGACAGTGTAGGATAAAGAGAGGAAGATGGCAGAAAAGTAGTTGCCCGTTTATTTGCTAGATTACGTCCCCAAGAAAGCCGTACAGTTTGCTTGCCAATTACTGTACCATTCAATTTTTGCAATGCTTCCTCAGCAGTATTTCTGTAAAATATATTTAAAACTAGCAGTTTAAGTTATAAATAAATAGAAACATTGGTAGATAAATAAGTAGTATTTGTCGATCTCACAAAATGTGTTGATATAGTTGTAAAGCTAATACATGTCAAAGAATTTGCTTGCAAAATGACAAACTATAAATATTATAAAGTGAAAACAGAACCACCATACATAGAAGAAATGAAAGGAGAGAGCAATAAAGAAACCCAACAATAAGTAACAGTTAATTCAAAATTTCCTCAAGTTTAAAGGAAGAAAAGTAAGAAGTCCAGGTAAAAAAAAATCGATTAAAATGTGCAAGGGATTGTTAAGACCTTGTGATGAGTATTGCTGATGGTATCCAGATGATTTATTGGGTCTTGCAGCACCAATGCGCATAGGCCTGCTCAAACCATAAACACCATTCATATCCGTCATAGCCTGTGATCTCTAATTTTCATCCCCAAACCTAACAAAACACCATAGCCTTTCGAATGACTAGTATTGGCATCAATCACAACTTATGCGGCTTTAACAGAGGGATATTCACTAGAAAAAGTTACATCCAAGAAGTTATGTGTAACATCTGTAACTTAATCTCCTGCAAAGATAGAAAGATCAGAACCATTGTTTGAACGTTTATCACCCATGCTAAATGTAGCCCAATTCAACCAAAAAACTTGATCGGTGTTAGGCATAGCGATACAAGAATATTATTGTTTTTCGGATAACTACGTCGCTTGAGCTTGAGGCCAAGGAAGGGCGAGCGGCAGTTGAATAACTTTCTCTCTTGATATCCGATTGAGGTGATTCAAAATACGTTGAAACTAACTCAAATGGTTACAAATCTTCTAGAAATAACCTTGTCCGAATTTCAATATTTTCTATGTGAAAAATGCTTTGCAAGTTGTGACAGAGAATTTGGAACATAATTTGTGCGGCTCTTTGACACTATTTAGACTTCTAATTGTATTATCTTGATCATATTTGATCTTCTTGGCATCTTCAACTCCTTCAAGGACTATACTACTAACCCCAACTCTTTGGACTTTAATTAGGATTCAATAACTCCTATTTTGACTTTGATTACAACTCAATAAACTCCTAATAGAGTTAACTTATAACTTGATTTTGACTAAGAAAATTGTCAATTGTAATTTGAACTTAACACATCCAAATCTTTGAATACGTGTTTGTTTGAATTAAGTTATGATTATTTGAGTTCAGATTAAATACACAATTCTCGTGGAAATGATGTTCTATTCATCACTTTATCATTTATTCATGATACTATCCACTTGCAAAATTTTATCGCAACAGCTTACTCAATTATTTTTCTTTTGCTTGATTAATTTTTGGGATACACTATTAGACATCCTAAGCCATTAAAAAATCTACAAGGGGTATTGTTTAATAAATGTCAAACTTTTTAAGTATTTATCAAATTAATGGAACAAAAAACTATTTAAATATCTATCAAAATACAAGTCATCGTGTACAATTAAAACCGAATGCATTTCCATCTAATCTAAATCTAAAATACGTTTTCAGAAATAAAAAGAAAAACTGAATTTGTCCCATTAATATAATCATAAGAATCTTTTTTTACATTCATTTGTTGTAGAAGGAAGACAATTCTTGCATTAAAAGATTGAAAAGTTATATATACATCAATCAATTTAAAATATACAATTTTAGGATTTGAAAAAGTTTTCTTAAAAATTAAAAACTGATACTTTTATGATGATTTGTTTTTCAATAAAGTATATGAAATGGTTAAGAATCAAGCCTCTGTGGCCTCCTGGTGGTGCAAGGTACTTTTGCTGCTCCGATGAGCAAATATTACCTGCAAAATGAGTTTAGGGCTTTTTTCGCCGTTTTATCTTCGGCTTGAGAATTAGTGAGGGATTCAAGAATGTAATATTAGGAAGAAAAGATCGAATGCATATTCAAATAGCTAGAGTCTCTCAAACCATACCTGTCTTGTCTTAGAAGTATTTATAGGTGTTTGAAACCATGTAACTGTCGGGTAGTTATTCTGACACGTGTCCCACGTAACGCCTCCCACTGCCCCCACGTCCTGAATGGAGGACCTTCACCTATCTAGAGGTTGGTTGTGTACATGATAACCGCTGATCGATTCCCATCCAACTCAATGTAGTGGTGGCAATTGAGTTGAGCGGCTCGTCAGCTCGACCGCTCGGCTCGTACTGTAGCAGCCCATGAGCTGCTTGGGCTCGTCAAAAAATGAACCGAGCGGCTCGTGGGCTCGCCTATATAATTAAAAAAAATTTTAAAAGCAATCAGTGACCAAACGGTCACTGATTTTTTTTTTTAAAAAAACAATTTTCATTTTTTTCTATAGATACTCACCCCTATTCAACAGTTTTTCTCACCAATATTACTCTAATTCTCTACTCTATAATTTACAAATTATCAACATTCAACAATATCATAATTATCATTCATTCATTTCATTATATTATTATTATCATCTTCCTTCACTTCTCAATTTTTATATTCATTTTACTTTTACAATTCATTTTATACACTAC
>CAIGRB010089785.1:0-24121 GCA_903798255.1 Fraxinus quadrangulata | reverse complement strand
ACGGGCATAAAACTAGTTATAATATAAAAGAGCCAAAAACTTGACACTGTTTATGTTGTTTCGTGACGCGATTTTCCATTATCGACATAATTCTTTTTTTTTTTTTTGTGTAAACCATAATGTCACGCAACTTCACCATCCCCACCGCCATGACCATGCTCTCTGTCCTTTCTTCCATCTTTAAACCCTCATTGTCCTTTGCCAAATTTCACTCCCCAACACCGTTTAATTCCTCCTACACCACTAAAAACCCTTCCATTAATTTCACCTCTCCAAGAATGAGGTGGCTGTACAAGCTCGGATTTGGTGTTTCAAACTCCACTGATTGCCTTGTGGATTCCTCTTCCGATTATTCCATAGCGCTGGGACTTGATGATAACATACCCGCTCCGGGTCAGCAGTTCACGCAATTCGGGGCGGGTTGTTTCTGGGGAGTTGAATTAGCCTTCTAGATTACCGTAACCATTTAATGTTTTCACCACGGCTAACATTCTTATTTTTAATTTTTTTAGGTGATGAACTTCTCTCAAACTCATTTCCATACAATGAAATCGAAAAAGGGATTCTCTGGGAAGTTGGGGAAACATAAAGATCTTTACTTATTTCATTAGATTTAGTTATTTGGTTCGTCATTACATTCATTGACTTAGTAAACATTTATCAATTTGCTTTATTTTCTAATTGCTTGTTTTTTTGGATTATCCTAGGAAATATTGAATACTTGTATTATTATGTCTCCTTTGCAAGATTTTTACACTGTAATTTTTGTGGTGGATTACAATGGGTTGACCAGGGAGCAATTGATGTAGACATTGGTGCAAACCTTTCTGCTGAAGGTGCTGATGAGGACAAGGGTGTTGATGACGGGACTATTAAGTTCGTTGACATTGTTGACACATTCAAACTCTAGGTTTAGTTTATGCATAATCTGTATTATGATTGAGTTCTATGTTCAGATTTTAATGTCTTTTAACCTGGTTATTAAATACAGGAGCAACCCCCATTTGACAAGAAGCAATTCGTTGCATACATTAAGAAATATATCAAGCTGTTAATACCCAAGCTCGATGCAGAGAAGCAAGTAGAGTTCAAGAAGGGTGTTGAATGGGGCGACTAAATTTCTGCTCTCAAAGTTCAGTGACCTCTAATTGGAAGTTTAACATAGCATTATTTTAACATGTTTGGTAAGGAGGTGATAATGCCACTCGAAAGTATTGAGTAGATGATGACAAAATCTTGGGTTTTTATACTTATTGTGAAGGTCATTTTGGATAGCTTCTGCATTTTGTGAAAGTACTTCCAGAGTTGGCTTCCTTTGGAAGCTCTTTTAAGCATTAGATAACGCTCTGTCAAAAAATTACCTAAATGGATTTAAAAGAAGTTTCTTAGTTTCAAAATCTACTTTAGGCTTTCAAGAAGTCATCCTAAACGGTCTCTATTTTGGCCAACCATATGCCTACAGTTACATATTTCCAAATTCAATAGCTAACATCATCTTGCAATTACATTGAGAGATGCACACCTCCCATTTGAACATCATTTCTTTATCAATAGACAGGGCTTGGGAATCCAAAGATCCCCAATAGGTCTAGGTGGAGACCTAAAATCCCTTCTAGGCTTAGATGGTGCTTCTACTAAAAAAATATGCACACCCATATAGTAATTATTAATGGAAGAATATGGTTTTCTTTTGTTTATTGGATCTTTGTTCTGTAAATTTGTTTGTTTTATTTGAATATTTTGATTATAATACCTTCATTCTACGAGGAGATTAATGATGGTGATTGTTTCGAGGATGGCAATCCTGTTCCATTGGTGATAGTGGCTGGTTATAAATGTCTTTGATCTAGGATGTGATAGATAGTGATTTTAGATCTTGAGATGAAAGTAGGTGATAAATAGATAGAGAAAAGTATAGGCTAAACATGGGAACTCCAATAATTATTTTTCGGGTCAATTATGCATATGCTGTAAATTGGAAATCATACCGTGGATATATTTTTAAGATTTTCGGGGCTGCTTATTATTTAGGCATGTTTTCTTTGAAAAGGAAGGATGGGACTACTAGAACTTCTGTTGCAAAGAAGTTTACTGTTCTGCACAGCAACAGTGACCTTCAGTTTGCCAATAGTTTTATTTTATCTTGTATGTAAACTTCACAACAAAAAATAATATCCATTTCTTTCTTCTTGAAGCTTAGTATAACTAAAGTTCACAGGTAAATAATGAGCTGTGTATGTTGGTCTCTTTTTATCATATATTTACTGTAGTTTTTTGCATTGTTATCTTGGCGAAGATTGCTGCAGTGACCATGGATGAGCAAGGAAATGCAACCTTCAAATAAGTGGTGCTTTGGATAAATTGCGCAAGGTATGCTCCATGGTATTCTTATATGTTTGCTTTTCTAAAACTGATGTTCTTAGTCGACTCTTTATACCCTTTATTTGTGGTGTAGTATATGTGGAGGGTTTTTAATTGAATGAATTAAATAGTATATCAAGACTACATTGAAACCTTGATGATTGGAAGTAAAGTATATAACCTGATATTAGATGTGTGTTTTGCAATTCTTTTAGTTTTTTTTTCCTTGTGGTGTAATCACAGAGATTTGAACTCGTTATTTTTGTAGATACTTTTATGGCGTCGTGGTGGAGATCATTTTGAGCATATAACTTGAGGTTTGAACTTATTATTGTGTTATTATTGTTACACTTGTCTTTTAGAAATTAGAATATTGGTTGCAGCACCTTTCACATTTAACGAGAATTTTACTTGTCAAAGAAAACTGATATATGTAGGTGTATGAAAATGTGGAGATTTGAATATGAAGAATGGTGAACCCCTGGTTTATGAGGTCCATGACTCGCTCAAATATTTTATATTTATCTCAATGAAAACATTTTTTGTCCAACTTTGTTATAATCTCTATTCTGATCATGTTTTTGCATATAGTGAAAACAAAAAGATGTATTACTACGCAATTTGTTGTACATTTTTTATATTATGAAGGTACACTTGATTATTTTATATTTTCCATTCCATTAAATTTGGAGTGCATCCTGTTAGGATTCGGAGTGACCATTAAGATTCCAAGTTCTAATAACAATTTAATTTGATGTCTTCGATACATAATTCTCTTACCATGGTTATGGTTGTACTGGTTTCAACATGTTAATTAGTGTTTATCGACTTAATTAAGCATCTGCTTATCTATTGTAAGTTCCTAAATCGGCAACTTCTATATTTTTACAATAATAGATCTCTTTCGGGCTCTTGCCTCCCAAAATACAACACAACTATTGCTATGATGACAACCCACTCCTTGCTGCTTGTTCAATTGAAAAGCAGCATACTCAAGTTGATGGTCGGGTCCTCGAGGTACCCAAGGTGACTATTGACCAGTCTTTTGATGGATCTTGGGCAGGTTCTTTTACATTGCACATTTACAATTGTTCTATGTTCTTCTAGTTGCAGTTAGAGGTTGACAGAGGTGAAGATTGCTTTCCTCATAACGGTCGGTGGAACTTCAATAACAAGGTACTGTCTTCTGTATTCTACAACGGTTGTTTTGGCAGGGGAGGGCATAAAAAGGATAGGACATAGAGATCGGTATTTGTAGTCTATATTCTGTTTTGCTTAATTTTAGAATTTTACTTCCTGTGTAGACAATAGTTATATTTTCTAACTCATCAATTGACCATTCTAAGTTCTCTCTTGAAGAAAATTTATAGAGACATGGGTAGATAGATAGCAATTGTCGAACTTCTCTTCAAGTTGTGATATAAGCTATATTTTACAAAATTGAATGGAAGAAAAATCGAACTTTTTTTTTTCCTCTTAATTTCCTTAGCAAGTCGTCTGTTGGTTTTTGTTTTTGGTATATTCCTAAAATTGTATTAAGCCCATGTTTGAGCCCCATTCTTTCTCCTTTTTTTTCATTCATTTTTCTACGGTATTCATTTTCAACCACACATTTTTTAAATAAAATAATATTACACACGAATCTAAAACTTTTCATCACTTTTCTACTACACATTCTCCCATCAATCACTATTCAAAAATTAATTCTTCCTAAAAAATGGGGGCCAAACACCCACTAAATATGTTCATCGGTAAATAAAGTCAGTTGACTTTGTGGAGTAGGCAACAAATCCAACTACCAAAAATGCTAATCCAGTATGATGCAAAGTATAATAATTTTTTTTCTGTTTTCTTGAAAGTTGACCGCCAAAGGATGGGAATAATGTTAATACGAAATCATATTATGAGGGTGACGCAACGGTCTTACTTCTAAAATCGTCTTACTTCTAAAATCAAACTTTAAAAGCAAAGTTCATTTTTTGGTACAAGTTATCTCAAATGTTTTGAAAAACTTCATATCAGTATTTATCCATTTTCAAAAGCAACTTCACTTCATCCACACAATCATTGCAACAACTTCTCATTTCTTCTTCTCCATGCCTTCGTTATCTAATTTTCAATCTCAAAAATATATGTTCATATAAATGTTAGTGATTTTTGATTATTAATGTATTTGTTTGTAATATATGTTCGTATAAATGTTAGTGATTTTTGGATTATGACTTTGAACCTTTTATAATCTCAAAATAAGCCCCACTCAAACATGTTCTTATGGTATTCAGATTAACTTATCCTACATAAGCTAATGGTAGAACAACCAAAGCCGTCAATAGGTAGATTTAACGAAGTTAGATCTCAAAAATTATAGTTCAAATGACTAGGTATATATTACTCAATGATATCAGTGGCTTTTTTCCCCCTAACAATTTAGCTGATCTTTATTCTTTTTCACTTGCTTAGAATATGACTCATACGTATGACGTATGCCAATTTTTCTTTTTTCTTCTCTCTTCAGTTGTCACAAAATTAGCTATACTACTTGGCTTCGATATCGCCTATCCATTTTTTTGAACGGGAATTGGCCCAAATTGTCCCTTACTTATGGGATTGCTACGTAAATGGTCCCTAACCTTTAGGGTGGATCTGAATCCATGGGATAAATACATAATTTTTCAAAATGATTGAAAACCCTAAGAGTGAGAGAAGATTTATGAAAAACAAAGTAGAAAAATACTTCCTACAAAATTGTAAGGTCTGTGGTTGAAGAAAATGAAGGCAAAAAAATCCACTTGCAAAGTTTCAAAAGACCTGCCATCTGGACAAACTACATTTTATGTTCCAATTTCCACTTTTTTAAGGTATTGCATTTTTTTATTGTTTACATTGTGTTCTGTCTTCTTACTTAAAATTTTTCCATTTGCAGGCTTTTGTATTCAAGTATTGGACCCTCGTTCCTGCTCATTTGGTCCTGGCTAGCACCATCAGCCATGAGACAATCCTCATTATGGGTGGGAGTGTCTTTAGAGTTGATGATTTGCACTATCTCACAATGAAAAATTTTGGTAATTTCTTCTTTTTATGAATCTGTCTTGCTAATTTAATGCCTTGAAAAATGTATCACTTGGTATAATTGTTCTCTTTGGATTGTGGTGGCATGCAACCCACTTTTAAGTATTTCATTTTTTTCGTTTCAACCTTTCTATCTTATGATAGTCGTGGAATTCTATTGCTATATACTAACTGCAAAGCGTCATGTTTATATAATGTGTAATCTGATGAATGCCTGGATTTCTTAAAATCTACCATCAATGACATTAGCTAGAAGAGATCCCAAGGATACATGTTCCCATTAAGTGAATTTTGCTTTAAAGGTTTTCACAATTCTATATCATATCTAATTTCCGTGCAAGAAGCATTTCCCTATCACATTAGTAAAATGGTTTCTAATTAATACTTACTACATTCTTAAAAAATACTACCATCCTGGGTATTAAGAAAGGGGTTAAATTCATACTTTAATAGCCTGCTGCTCGTTTGTTTTTCTCGTTTTAAAACAAATATTATCTTACATTGTCTGGTTATTTTTTGCCATATGAACACCTTCAATGGCACCATCATCTTTGGTTAACTCAATTTCTTCTTCACAATTCTGTGTTTTGTCCTTCAACTCAGGTTCAAGAGGCAATTTATTATGTTGGTTCTCATGTGGAATTTAAATTGGGTTTATCAACTTGAGAAGAACGCCTGGAGGTTGAAGTTGAAAAAATTGGATTGCTAGAATATCAGGTACAGATATTGCAGTTATAGTCAAGAATTATTGTTAAAAGGCTGCTTTAGAAGGTAGTTATGAACGATATATTTCGTTTTTTATTTTTCTTTTTCTTTTTGAGTATGTACTTACAGATTTCCTATGAATATATTGAGATCTATAATTTCTCACCATGTTTTACGATGCTGCAACATTAGGATTCAAAGTTGATAAGATATTACACAAATGGAATGAGATGTATGATTCTGATAGGTAGCAAACTCGTGCTGCATCTTTTTGCCTGGAACCGTTGATCAGAAACTCGTTTGTTTTGGTCTAGAAATATCATCTGTAGACAATATTTTATGATTGTTGACTATCTACCGACTGTTGCATATTGGATTCGTATAGCTATGAGTTTCAGTTTTAACCTACTTTTTTCAAATTTTTATTTAGTTTCTATTCGTACTTGAAGCCACTAAAATACCATTCATGGTCATTCGAAAGTTGCATATTGATGTTGTTATTAATTAACAATTTAATGATGTAGCCATTTTTTTTTTCTTTTTATAAAATGGAAGAAGTTTATGCATATCTTATATATAACCATATTTCAGCTTAGATTTTGGAAAAGAACTACATTACTACGATATTTACAGCTGTAAAATTTAATAACATTGGATACAAAATATTATAAACTTAAACAATACATAACTTCAATAAATTAATAGTTGTAAAGAGAAGTTAAATATAATGAATACCAAATGTTTATATCAAGAATAAAAAATGTAAAAAGAAATGAAATGAAAAGTAAGTCGATTCAAATCAACTTATAAATATCTTTCACGTTTATTTATAAATGAATTTTTCTCAAATTTATGTACACTTATTTTTAATATTAATTAACTAACGTGTAATGCACGTTCACCCCACTAGTAGTTAAAAAATATGCGGTCATCAATAAACGAGATTTGAATTTCTGTTTCTACTTTGATTATGTTTAGTTCAATAACTTAGGTGAGTTGACTTGTCTAGGCCTACACAATAAACGAGATTTGGATTTCTGTTTCTACTTTGATTATGTTTAGTTCAATAACTTAGGTGAGTTGACTTGTCTAGGCCAGAGAAAGCACGACCTTGTACTGGCAATGTTATATAATAAACATGAAAAGTTCGTAAGTCGCGTATGGATCAAGAAAATAGATCAAATGTGCCAATAATATATGGCTTACCAAACATGCATATAGTGCTTTTGAGTAAGAATATTTTTGGTATTTGATTACTTTATGAGCTTGTTTTGATCAATGTTCTAAAATGCTTATATATGCTTGGGGCATTTTCAAAAGGCCCAGCATATGGAGTATTCATGTGATAATGTTAACACATTTCGTTAATCGCATATGTACACTTAAAAGTCAAAATGTGCACACATTTATGTCCAGATTAGCCTAAAAAACTCCATCCCATTTTTATAACTTAAAAAAGCAAATTAAGCCCAACGAACATCAAATTAACCTTAAATCATCCAAGCTCATGAATTATAAACAACAACTTATAGGGTTTTGACGTTTAGAAAAATGAAAACCAAAACAAATATTTTGTAGAGTTGCAAACTATTTACTCCAAGCTCGAGCCTCCTTCATTCTTTATCTAGTTTCACTTCTGAAATCTTCATTGAGTTATAGAAACTTGAAAATGCATTTTTCATTTTGTATTACTCACCTAATATGAACTTTGAAGGTCCCTTTTCTCTTCTTATTTTTAATTTTACGAAAAAAATATTTATAACTCATCCACCTTTAGGTTATAGTGATTTTTAAGTTTCTAGTTTTTTATTAAATTTTATTCTTTACTAGGAGTCAATGGAGAAAAATGATTCTTCATTGGCATTTAAGGCCTCGTAGATGTAGGCTCTTCTTTTCCTTTTTATTATTATTATTATTATTTATTTTACCTGAGCCTTGTACTTCTCATGTAATCATTTTGCTTTCTTTTATATAAAGAGTTATTTTTTCTATGAGATTGTTCTACCTTTTTTTCCGGATTCGCACAAGTGTTGAAGCTTCGACAGGTAATGCACATTGATATAGTAATATTCGATCCCTAATTGACTTAACAATTTGAATTGGTTAATAAGCAATAATTCATATCGATTCTTCAGAACAAAACGACGCAATGGCCTAGGATAGATCCAAAATAAGTTTCTCAAACCATCCTTCATATGGGCTTGCCACAATTACTTCAAAGAATATTTCTAAATATGATCGCTGTTAATGCATAATTTGACCATTTCCAAAAATAACCATGCGTTCAGTGTTGGTAGTTCGCTCATGAAAGTCTAAAAAATTATTAATGATACATCCTCGTCCATTATAAACCACACATATGGTAACTTTATATTTCTTTATAAAGGAGGTGGCTCTTCCATCAAAGGCTTCTTCCATGGTGTTTGATCCATCCATGTAAGGGATTCGTCTCATAGGTTTCAAGGTTGGCCCCATAAAGGTACTCCATACCTTTCCTTTCGAGGCAGATAACATTCTTTGCAAAGGTGTTACTCTTCTGTGCGAAGACATTTTTCATGATGTTTGATCCATCTATAAAAGGGGTTCGATGAATAATAGACTTATAGATGTAAAAAGATACATTCATTAATGATATAATTACATAAGCTGGGAAAGAACAGTTGGCCACATAGATGGGCCTTGTCTACTGATAGTACATTCTTAGATGCTCAATATTCTAGGGATGGGGTTGTTCATACCCATCCAAGTTTTCATTTCTATAGGTACCGCCCTTAGCTCTTCTGATATGCGATAGGGGCCCTCCCAATTGGTAGAAGACGAGGCTTATTTGGGAATCATCCACCATTTCCTCTTTACCTTAACGTCGTAGTAACGGGCCATTTTCATTTGGTAGTAGACGAGTCTTATTTGGGAATCATCCATCATTTCCTCGAGGAAGTCTAATTCGCACCTCCTAAGCTAGTTATTAGATATCTAAATAAAATGTAAGTAACGAGATGAAGGTAATCCCACCTCAACAATGCTCATGGCCTTAGCTCCATAAGACATAGAAAATTGGGTTTCTCCTGTTGCAATTCGACTTGTGATGTGGATTGCCTATAATACTTGAGGGAGCTGGTCACCTAGCCCCTTTTGATGCATCAAGCTTCTTTTTCAAGATGTGCTTGATGGTTTTGTTGTTTGCCCCCACCTGGCCATTTGCCAGGAGGTGATCGGGGGATGAGAAGTATTTTTTAATCCCCAATTCCTCACATTCAAACTACATCCCATTGTCTGATACAAGCGAATGGAGAATCTCAAACTAACATATGGTATTTTTCTAGATAAATTTGGAAGTATTGGTCTCACTGATCTTTGCTAGGGGTTCAGCTTCGACCCATTTGGTGAAGTAATTAATGGGGACAACATCGTAGGTAGCACTACCATTTTCTTTAGGTAGGGGTCCTATGAGGTCGACTTCCCATTTAGCAAATGGCTAGGGGCTCGAAACAACAGTTTATTCGTGATAGGGTTGCCTTTGGATGGTGGAGAAACGCTGACATTTGTCACATTTCTTTATGAACTAAAGTGAATCATTTTTTAGGGTTGGCCAATAGCATCCATATCTTAATATCTTATGTGCGAGTGTTGGCCTCCATGAATGGTTGCCACAAACTCCTTCGTGAACTTCACGAAGAACATAATTAGCCTCTTCTCAATAGTGCATCGGAGAAAAGGTGATAAAAACCTTTTCTTGTATAGGACCTCATCCTGGAGCATGAAATGAACAGCCCTTCTTCTGAGTTTAATAGCCTCTTCCTTGTCATCTTGCAGGACTTGATACTTAAAGAAGACAATAATTAGCTGTATCCAAGATAGGGTTCTTTCAATCTACATAACTTCTCCTCCTTTGGAGATGGAGGATTTGGAGAGGTGCTCAATTGGTACCACCTTAAGTAGCTTTGAATCCTTGGTACTAGCCAACTTCGATAAAGTATCGACGTGAACGTTCTCAGTTTGTGGTATTTGAGCCAACTCAAACTTTTCAAAAGATGGAAGGAGGTCTATAACCTTCTTGAAGTATGCCGCCTTTTTTGTCGCTTGTTGTAAAGTTGTCATTCACTTGGCTCACCACCAGTTTTGAGTTGCTGTTAATCACCAGTTTCTTCACTTGCATCTCCCTAGATAATTTGAGGCTTGCTAGCAATGCCTCGTATTCAACTATATTGTTGGAGGCCTTAAACCAAAATCTTACTGCACAGTTGAGCTTATATCACTCTGGATTGATTAACACCACTCCAACCCCCGCGTTTGTCTTCCCAGAAGAGTCATCAACAAATAGTTTCTACACTGGGGGTCAGCTGGCTCCATTGCTATTTAAATATCCGAGGCGTTGGCGAATTCTGCTATGAAATCTGCAAGTTTGGCCTTTCACAGAGGTTCTTGGCTTGCGCACAATATCAAAATTGCTTAATTCCATAGTCTATTTCTAATACCTTTCTGAGGCATCAGGTTTTGGAATACCTATTTGAGCGAAAAGTTGGTCAGCACTTATATGCTATGGGCTTAGAAATATGATCTCAATTTTCTAGGAGCAATAACTAAGGAGAGGGCGAGCTTCTCCATATTAGTGTAGCACGTTTCAGCTGGCTAAATGACCTTACTTGCATAGTAAATAGGTAGTTACGCGCCACCTTCTTCCCTCAAAAGTACAGAGCTTACGGCCTTTGCATATACAGCTAGGTACAACAGTAATGATTTCCTTCCTTGGGCTTCAAGACGATGGGGCTTGTCCCAGACGCTTTTTCAGCCCTTAGAAAGCCTTCTTACACTCCATGTTCCATTGGAACCTCTTTCCTCCCTTTAGAACTTTAAAGAATGAAAGGCATTTATCAATGTCTTTTGAAACGAATAGGCTCAATGCTGCTAATCGACCTATGAGATTTTGTACTTCCTTAGGTTTGCTAGGGGATATCATATCCAATAGAGTTTTGATCTTTTTAGAGTTGGCCTCTATGCCTTGATGACTGACCATGTAGCATAAGAATTTTCTAGAAGCCACTCCAAAAGCACATTTGATGGGGTTCAACCTCATTCCATACATTCTCAAAATTTGGAAAGCAGCATCAAGGTGTTCAACATGGTTTGCATTTTGAGGCTTTTTACCAACATATCATCCACATAAATTTCCATAGTCTTGCCAATGAGGCTGGCAAACATTATTTTAACAACCTTTTGATAAGTCGCCTCGGCATTACTCAGGTCAAATGGTTGTAGCAATATAGTCCATTATCTGTGATGAAAGAGGTATTTTCCTCGTCAGATGGGTGTATAGGGATCTGATTATACCTTGTATAAGCATCTATGAAGCTTAATACTCATGCCCTGTAGTAGAGTCTATCAGTTGGTCTATCCTTGGAAGTGGAAAATCGTCATTGGGACATGCTTGATTAAGCTTAGAGAAGTGTATGCATACCCTCCACTTGTCATTGTGCTTTTTTACTAGGATCAGGTTAGAAATCCACTTTGGACAGATGATCTTTCTGATGAACCTGTTAGTTATCAACTTCTCCACTTCTTCCTTCAAGGCTACATATCTTTTTGGGTTAAGGGTTGTCATCTTTTACCTACGAGGAGTGAACTTTGGATCAATGTTGAGGTTGTGGCAAATGATTTTGGGGTCGATGCCCCACCATATCTTCGTGCCTCCGGGCAAATACGTCTATGTTTTTAAGTAAAAAGCTCTTGAGCCTCTGTTTTTCTTCCACATTCAGCTCCATTCCTACTTGGAGATTTTTCGTAGGATCCTGCCGGTCTACTGAGAAGAACTCCAATTCTTCAACTGGAGCTACTTGAAAAACGGATTCTATGATTTGAAAAGATCTAATCCTTTATCTATAATCCCTTCTTTAGGGATCACCTCCTTTGCAGGGGTGTCTACCATTTCGATGTTTTCCCCTTGTTCAGGGGTTGGCACTTCTTCAGTGCATCTGGTATTTTAGTATCCATCAATACCATGTTAACACTTCAAGCTTCAGCCTTTCTCAAGGGTAACACTTTCTTAGTCCCATTTGACCACTTCTGACTGTGGCTATGCCATGTTCGATAGGAAATTTCATACATAGATGATTAATTGAGATGATAGCCCAAAGTTCCTTCAATACAGGTCGTCCCAAAACTCCATGACAGGCTCATTTGTGGTCCACAATACAGAACTCCATGAAATAATGAACCGTTAAGGGAGGCGATCCCATTTCTACTTCCAGGGTGATCTTTTCCCTAGGAATGATGACATTGTCGGTGAAACCTTATAGAGGGGAGGCCAATGGGATAAGCTCATGGACTACCAACATTTTGTCATAAATGGCTTCAAATAGAATGTTAACAGAACTTTTGTTATCTACCAATCTATGCTTTAGGTCATTTTTTGCCACAACAACCCTTACTACCAGCGCATCGCGATGGGAATAATGCATGCCTATCGTATCTTTCTGTGTAAAAGTAATAGGGGGTGTACTTCTAGTCTTGAGGGGTGTTATTGACTATATAGCTTGTCATGGGGGATCCTTAGCTTCCCTGACGTAATTCCTTTGTGCGTTTCTTAATTTCCGCCAACATGCGTCCCTCAATGATAGTGTCTATTTATCTGGTATGAGCATTTTCAACATTTTCTAGGAGTTCTCTTCTCTACTTTTGGCCACTTCTAGGCATGTTTCTATCCTCATCTCCCCTTTGTCTAGGGGATTCTTACCTGGAATGTCGCATTGCCTCATCTCGTCGAGGATGTTGGTTGTGCCTAGAAAGGGTTGTATTTCATTTTGCATGGTGGGTATCCCTTCTATCCTAACGTACTTCATTCCATTCCACATGCTGGGGCATGAACATGTAATCATTGGTGCCATGGCTATAAGTTCCTATTCCTAGGCTCATTGCTTCTACATCTGCCTCTACTCCTTGAGCGATTTGGTTGTCTTTTATTAGGTTTTATTGTAATTAGTAAATCTGTAAATAAAAAGTTCTGAAATTAATATGATGTAAAAGTCAAGCAGTAAGTTGCAACTTGTATAAATTGAGTTGTATAGGTTCTAGGGTTTAAGTATGAAAAGAGGAGAAAAACAGGGCCGCAATTTCGCTAGCTCATTGCCATGTCTTTGCTCGAGCGGGAGAAATGGAAACATCGTCGCTCGTTTGTCGTCTTATCCTCACTCGAGCGACATATGCGCTAGCCTGTCGCTAAGCTCTCGCTCGAGCGATAGTGTCATCCGAAAAGTTTTAATTCGCATTTTTAAGGCTTTTTGTCCGGTCCATTCAACCCTAAACCTACATATAAATACCAGCATGCCTCCGAACATTTTTTCTAAAGTTGAACATTGAGAGAACACATATTGCTCCATATCTTCTTCATCAAATTAATCCATAGCTTTCAACATTCGTAGTTTGATTTGTTCTTGGCGGTGAAAACATCATACTCACTCAAACCAAATACCAAAACTGCTTACTTCTTACACAACTTTCGTAGTTCTAAAGATCAAGGGAATGAGACTGGAGTTTCAATTGTTGGAGAATGCGGAGTTCTTTGTTCATCGACAAGAGATGACGAATTCATAAAGGCGGGAGTTGGTGCAAGGACACGCAATCTATAAGGGCTTTGAAAAGTGTACCCGAGAATTTGTGCAGGGGCATGCAATATAGGAGAGCTGTAGAAATTACAGTCAGGAGGTCAAAAAGTACTAGTAGTAGTCGTGTCTGACGGACTGTAAGTTTAAATTCGTTGATAGTGAATTTTTGACTGACAAAGTGCCCAAAGTTTTTACCCAATTGGAGTTTCTCCATGATCATTTTGTGTGTTATTTATCGTTTTCATATAAGTGCGGCAGTTCAATATAGGAAAAATTGGATTGGTTTATTAATCATCTAGAGATAATTAAAATAATTCCGCATAATCACCTATTCACCCCTCCTCTAGGTGTAATTTGGGTCGAACATTGTAATTTCAATTGGTATTAGAGCTACATTTCGATTCCTTAATCTAGATGTGTCTCCTTAGATGAGCATATTTCGCTTGGTGTTGTGAATGGTTGGGTTGCACCTAGTTCTACGATTAATAATGAAGTAATTCCCACTTCCTTTGCTAATTTGACAAAAGCGAACTTAGATGAATGTAACTGGAATAGTAAAGGGCTTCATGCCATATTTATGGTTGTGTCTATAGAGGATTTTAGGATAGTGTCGATGAGTGAAATTGTGAAAGAAGTTTGGAATATCTTACAGACCACACACGAGGGAACCAAAATCGTTAAAAATTCTAAACTGCATATGTTAACCTCTAGGTTTGAAGAAATTATAATGAAGGATGATGAAGCGTTCGATGAATTCTATGCGAAATTTAATGACATAGTAAACTCAAGTTTCAACCTAGGTAAGAAGATCCCCGAGTCCAAAATAGTTCGAACAGTCCTTAGATCCTTACCTTAGAGGTTTAGACCTAAGATTATAGTTATTAAAGAGAGTAAGGACTTAGACACTATTAAGATAGAGGAACTTGTAGGATCGCTTCAAACCTATGAACTCACAATATCTCAACCAAAAAAGGTTAAATCCATTACCATGAACACTATTAGGGAAGAAGTGAGTGAGTTTACTAACACTGAGACTCTCAGGGACGATAAAATAGCTTATTTCGTTAAGAAATTAAAGAAAGCGATGAGGAATAGGAGAAACCCTCAAGAAAGGAAAAATGATGACCCTAGAAATTCCCAAAAGATAAGCGTGATAAAAATAATCTAGGACTTCTAATAAGAAAACTCAGTCAGTTAGATGCCATGAGTGTCGGGGTTTTGGTTATTATACGAATGAATGTCTTAACTTTAAAAAGAATTTGAATAAAGGAAAGGGTAAGGCATTAGCAGTGACTCTGATGGATGATGAATCAGATTTGAGAGTTCATAGTGATACCTCTGGTGGTGAGGATGAAGAAAACTTTATGGTTTTCATGTCTATAACTAAGATTAAATCTAATAAGGAAAGTGAAAAGGTGGAGAATGATGAACATAGTGAGAACTCTGAGGATGAGACAGATATTCATGAGTCTTATCGACAGCTATTTGATGAGAGTCTTAAAATTAAGAAGGTCAGTAAAGCCGTACTAAAAAGGTTAATGAACTTGAAAGAGAAAAAGAGAAACTTATAGCGAACCCTCAAGACTCCACCAAAAATCTGAGTGAGTTGAAACTTATTAATGAGAACTTAGAAGTTAAAGTTAAATCCTTAACAAGTGACCTAGAAAAATCTAATACTCAACTTCATTCCTTAATGAGTGGTACTCAGAAACTCAATAATCTGTCTAGGATACGTTCAAAATGTAATACTACTGCCAGTACATCTAAGACCACGTTTGTCCCAACCACCAACAAAGTTAGGAATACTGCTAATCCTGAACCCAATGATAAGAATGTTTAGCATCGAGGCCTACTAGACAATGTAGGACCGATCGTCCTATAAATCAACAACAACTGTCGTATAGGTCTAAACCTAGGTTTATTTTCACCTCTCACAATTGTGGTGCACTGGGATACACAAGACCTAGATGTCATAAACTTGATACTGAAGTAGAATTCAAGATATCTCAAGCAAGGTTAACTTCCTTGCCAGTCAGGTTAATTAGTTAATTGAGATGATGACTCGACTGACTAGGATTACATTTGCTTCTAAGAAGATTTGGATTAAGAAAAATGATCCTCTTAGGTCTGATGAACAATTGAATTGCTATGTTGCCCACGTTGCACTTAAAACTCAAAATAACTCTATATAGCATATTCTAGACATATATGTGGTAATAAAGCTTTATTATCTACTCTTGATGATTGGAATGATGGTATGATTACTTTTGGAGACGGGGCTACTACACCTATCTTAGGTAAAGGTACCGTTAATATATCTGGATTACATGCTATCTCATATATGCTTAGCTATGTCACGAGCCGAGCCGAGCAAAGCTCGGTCGAGAAAAAGGAGGCTCGGCCCAAGCCTTCGTCGGGCTGAGTATATTAAAAAAAAAAACTGCCAGTAGGACGCTAAAAATAGCTACAGGCACAGCTACCCAACAGGCAGCTATTTTAGTTGCCTGCTTAGTAGCTTTAAAAAAAAATTATATATGGATCGGCTCGGGCTTTTTCCGAGCCGCTCGAGCCGGCGAGCTTTTTTATCATCTCTAGATATGCTTTATGTGAAAGGTTTAAAGTCCAACTTGTTAAGCATTAGTCGAATATGCCACGCTGATTTTAAGGTTAGTTTTGTCCAGAAAAGGTGTACTGTGTATGATTCTACTGGTATACCACGTTGTCTTTGAAAGTGTAAGAACTTCTGACAATTGTTATGGAGTTCTTCCTAATTCCAACTGTATGTAGCAGTGTCAAGATTGATGTGACTGAACTATGGTGTCAATTTCTTGGTCATATGAACTATAAGAGTTTGTCTAAACTAGTAAAGAAATGAACTTATTAATGGTTTACCTAATCTGGAAAAAATTGAAAACACTCTATGTGGACCGTGTCAACAAGGTAAACAATTTAGAGTAAATCATAAACAAACTTCTAAAATCTTAACAAATAAAGTCGCTAGAATTACTATATATGAACTTAATGTAACAATCTAGGACTGAAAGTCTTGGTGGTAAACACTATATTTTGGTTGTGGTAGATGATGTTTCTCGATATACATGGATTGAGCTGTTAAGAGAAAATCTGAGGTATTCAGTCTTGTCATATCATTGTACAAAAGGCTTAGAAATGAGAAAGACTTCACCATAACTAGAATTCGTAGTGATCATGGGAAAGTGTTTGAAAACTTTAATCTTGAGAACTTTAGCCTAGAGGATGGAATCCAGCATGAGTTCTCCTTCCCGATCACTCTACAACAAAATGAAGTAATTAAGAGGAAAAATCATGTGCTTCAAGAAATGGCTAGAGCCATACTTCATGGTAAGGAACTAGCTAAGCATTTAAAGGGTGAAGCCATCAACGCTGCGTGTCACATAGTGAATAGGGTTTACCTTAGACTTGAATTTGATAAGACATCGTATGAGATCTGGAATGGTAAAAGGCCTATTGTCAAGTATTTCGTGTGTTTAGCAGCAAGTGCTATATTCTAAAAGATAGACAAAATTTGGGCAAGTTTGACTCCAAGAGTGATGAGGGAATTTTTTTAGGATACTCTAAGAATAGAGCCTATCAAGTATGCAATTCTCGTACTCGGGTTGTGATGGAATCCATCAATGTGGTGATAGATGATACTTGTAGTGAGGGGGAGATTGTAAGAGATTAGGAAGAGTTAGATCACTCGAGTGTAGATCCCATCACGGTAACTAAACCTAAAGAAACTTCAATTTTTGATCCCTCATACGCTTCTAAAGGTCTAGATACATCTAATAAGGAGTCCTCGCCTGATGATAAAACTAAATCTCCTAAGGAACCTTAGTCTAGAGTTAAATCTAATCATCTTAAGGTAAATATTATTGGGGATTTAGATAAAGGGATGAAACTTCTAAAGAGAGTTTTAAACAACCTGACATTTGCTAACTATGTGTCCCATATTGAGCCTAAGAAAGTTGAAGATGCCCTTAGTGATGAATGTTGGGTAAATGCAATGGATGAGGAGCTAAATCAATTTGTGAGAAACAATGTATGGCATTTAGTCCCTAGGTCTGATGCTTGAAATGTTATAGGTACTAAGTGGATATTTAAGAATAAAATTGATTATCAAGGTACCATAACTAGGAACAAGGTTAGGTTAGTTGCCCAAGCTATACTCAGGTTGAATGAGTTGACTTTGATGAGATGTTTGCCCTGATAGCTCAACTTGAATCCATCAGAATTCTTCTGGCAATTGCTTGCTCTTTAGGATTCAAATTATATCAAATGGACGTCAAGAGTACCTTTTGAATGGAATACTTCAAAAGGAAGCTTACGTTGAGCAACAAAAAAGATTTATTGATCCTAAGTTTCTGCATTGTCTATAAATTGAATAAAGCTTTATATGATCTTAAACAAGCTCCTAGAGCTTGATATGATATACTAACTGCATATCTCGTGGAACATGATTTTTCAAGAGGTAGTACAGGTAGAACTTTATTCATTAGAAATATTGAGGAAACCATCACCATAGCTCAAATTTATGTTGACGACATCATTTTTGGTTCTCCTATTGTTTTTCTTGCTCTTCAATTTGCTAAATGCATGATGCAAAAATTTGAGATGAGTATGGTTGGAGAATTAAATACTTTCTTGGTTTTCAAGTAAGATAAATTGATGATGTGTTGTTCTTATCTCAATCGAAGTATGCAAAAGACTTTGTCAAGCGTTTTGGACTCGACGCAAGAAACACACTAGAACCCCAATGAGCGCTAGTGTCAAGTTGGGACATGATCCTACAGGTAAGAGTGTTGATCAGACACTATATAGGAGTATGATGTTGGGGTATGTGTTCAATTTCAGGCTGATCTTAAGGAATCCCACCTGAGCACCGTGAGACATATCATTAGATATGTTAATGGAGCCATAGATTATGGAATGCAGTACTTTCGAAATTCTAATCCTGACCTTGTTGGCTATTCCGATGCCGATTGGGCTGAAAATGCTGATGATCGAAAAGTACTTTCGGAGGTTGTTTTTATGTTGGCACTAATCTTTTGACGCAATGGATGAGTAAGAAACAAAATTCTATCTCGTTGTCTCGGCAGTGGCCGAATATATAGCTGCAAGAAGTTGCTGCACTCAACTGCTTCGGATGAAGCAGATATTGAGTGATTATGGAGTTAACCAGAGTACTATGACTATATTTTGTGATAACGCTAGTGCCATTAATATTTTCAAAAATCCCGTTCAACACACGCGAACCAAATATATTGATATACGACATCATTTTATTCAAAAGCTTGTAGAGAACCGTATTATATCTCTTGAGCATATATCTGCAGAGAACCAATTAACTGACTTATTTACCAAACCATTACATGGTATGAGATTTGAATCTCTTAGGACAGCTATTGGTGTATGTGTACCTCTTTAAGTAAGTACTTTGGTGCATGCACATGTTTTATCATTGTGTGACATTGATTTATGCATGCATCATATTTGTTTATTTATTTTCTAAGAAAAAAATTCATGCATATTTTTTTTATTTTTTGTGTGTTTGACATTTTAGTGTGTGTACTTGATGCATTCATATTTTAAAATAAAAACAATAACAAAAAATAGAACATTAAAAAAAGTGGGAAATTATTTTTATAGCATAATATATAATATACTTGAATTTTTTTTTGTTGTGATCAAGCACTTGTTTCATCGATGAGCTGTAACATAGTTTCCATTGCTGGTTTAGGTTATTATGGGGTATTTAGTATTTGTGTCTTCATTACGATGACAATCACATGTTAGTAAGGTGACTTTGAATATGAATTGACCTTATTTATTAGACATAAACCCAAGTCTATCTCTGGTAATAAAAGCTCAATATCTTATTTTCTTTTTCGAAGCCTATTTTACGCGAGCAATGAAGCATGCTGGGTTTTTCATAACCTGGTGCCTATGATCATCACTTGGGTTAATCGGCATGGGTCATTTTAGTCACTTAATGGAGAAGGATTTGTACTTAAGATGTCAAAAATAATAATGAGCTTAAAATATTGAAAGATGTGAAAATAAAATTTGCTCAAAGTCAGGGGATAAAAGAAAATATCCATACAAAATGAGCTTTTCTTTATAGGTCTAATATACTTTAAATGGTTGAGTTTTATAAGTAGATGAATACACTTATTGGTAATAATGTTTATCATGTTTTTTCTTACAAAATTAAGGTTTGGAGTTCTACTTACAAATGATTAGTAACACTTTACACATATATGTTACTTATACAATTTACTCCATGTTAACTTGAACTAAGTATGTGAGAAGGTTTACTGTACATTGATTATACTTGTGTATGCTAACAATTGCATTTTTGAGTTATTATATGTTAATGTTGTAAATTTTTAATTATCAATCGCTTTGTCATTTGTGACAAAAAGGGGGAAAAGTAGTAGTAGTTAGATATTAGGTTGACTGATACTTTTGATGTACTTAAAACTTAAAAAGTTTGATTCGGAGGTATCATTATTCTAATATTATTTTGATTGATACTTTTGTTGTACTTCAAAATTTTGATTCAGAGGTAAATGATATTTTTGTTTTAGATAGATTAAGTTTTGATATTTAGTGATATCAATGTTTTTTTGTATGTTGGTTTACATTGATATTGTATCTTAATTTAGCTGGTATGACTTATCATTAATTGCTTGAATTGTGTTTATCCATATTATTGTTTCACGTGCTTTTACATTGTGTATTTGAGTGGTATGTTTCAGGAAACAGTTGGACAAAGGAAAAGCATATTTCAATCATGACAATTGGTTTTTGGAGTAGTTGTTTTTGTGTCAGTATTACCTTGACTTTAGATTTGTAGTTTTGTCACAGAATACCAATGGGGGAGTCTGTTAGGTTTTATTGTAATTGGCAAATCTGCCAACAAAACACAGAAATTAATATGATGTAAAAGTTAAGGAGTAAGTTGCAATTTGTACAAATGGAGTTGTATAGGTTCTATCATTCGAGTATGAAAAGAGGAGAAAAATGACGTCGTAATTTTGCTAGCTCATCGTCATGTCTTTGCTCGAGCGGCATAAACAGAAATATTGTCGCTCGCTTGTCGTCTTGTCCTCGCTCGAGCGACATCCTGTTGCTCGCTTATTGCTAAGCCCTCACTCAAGTGACGGTGTCATTCGAAAAGTTTTAATTCGCATTTTTAAAGCTTTTTGTACGACTCATTCAACCATAAACCTATATATAAATACCAGCACGCCTCCAAACGATTTTTTCTGAGATTGAACATTGAGAGAACACATATTGCTCCATATCTTCTTCATCAAATTCATCCATAGCTTTCAACATTCGTAGTTTGATTTGTTTTTGGCGGTGAAAACATCATCCTCACTTAAACAAACACCAAAACTGCTTACTTCCTAAACATCTGCTAGAGTTCTATAGATCGAGGTAAGGTGACTGGAGTTTCAGTTGTTGTTGAAGAACGCAAAGTTCTTCGTTGATCCACAGGAGATAGACGAATTCATAAAGCCAGGAGTTGGTGCAGGGGCACGCAATCCAGAAGGGTTTTGAAAAGTGTACCCCGAGAATTGGTGCAGGGCACATAATTCAGGAGGGCTATAGAAATTGAAGTCAGGAGGTCAGAAAGTACTAGTGGTAGTCGTGTCTGACAGACTGTAAGTTTAAATTCTTTTATAGTGGATTTTTAACTAACAAAGTATTCGGAGTTTTTACCCCTTGGGATTTCTCCGTGATCATTCTATGTGTTATTTACTATTTTTATATAACTGCAGCAGTTCAACACAGGAAATTAGATTGATTGATTAATCATCTAGATAAATTAAAAGTGGCTTGTTGCTATTTAATTATTAGTTTTTTTAATTCCGCATAATCACCTATTCACCCCCTCCTCTAGGTGTAATTTGGGTCGAACCTTGTAATTGTACCTTTGAATTTCATGTATTACCTTTTCATATGCCAGAGATGGTACAACTTTTAAAGTGGTTGTAGGGACAATTGTGTGCCCAACTTAGGTCCATTACTGATCCAATAAATACGAGATAGGGCCTCCTATTGCCTTTAAGGTGGTGGGTGTCCCATTGTGGTTCTATTATGTTGATCAATCAATTTTTTGTTGACAATTTCGCTTCTCATCATCTCTACAAATGGATCATAGGTTGTGGGGTTCTTGTTTCATACATCCCTTTAGAAGAGGGTATCCATCTCGGCCTTCTCTTAAGCCTGAAAGAGCCTTTCTATCGATGACTTCACACAATAGGTCATTTCGTCTGTGAAACGAGCTAAGTAACTTTTCAAAGTTTTACCTGCCTAATATTGGTTCAGGAAAGCCTTTTTGAGGTCTGGTCAGCTCCTGATACCCCAGTATACAGCTATACCATATTTCAGCAGCCCCTATAAGTGTGAGGTGGAAGGCCTACACTTAAAAGCAGGCTAAGCTCTCCTTAAGCTTATGTGAGTCTTGTAGTTGTTAAGATGTGATAAGTGCATTTTTACTCACTTATTTCACCGTCAAAACATGAAAAATTGTTAATTAATATGTTGGAATATAGCTTAATTCTTTATAATTTATATTTTGTAGGGCAAAGTGATGAATGTAGCGAAAATAAGGAGAAACAAATGAAAATGGACCAAAATGGAGGAAAACGTAAGTTTAGGGACCAAGTTGCAAATAATCCATAGATGTGACGGGTGATGGAGTGGAGATTCGAGAATGTTAGAGGTCAATTGGATAAAGAAAGGAGTCAAAGGGATGAAATATAGCCAAGACATTATCACATATCAACTTTCAAGCTGAAAAGTTTTACATCGGTTTTCAGCCTTATATTGAGACCAGTTTTTGATATAGAAAACGATCGAATCAGAAGATGGTATCTCAAGAAAAGTTGTAACTCTTTGAGTTAGCTTTCCAATGCATCATGAATGACCTCAATCGAATATCAGGAGAAAACGTTATAACCCCAAAATACTACAAGGCGAGCGCCCTTGTCTGTAGGCGAGGCGCGCGCCTCACACCAAGAGGCTGCCAAAATCCTTAAGGCGCACGCCCTAGTTTACACTAGGAGCGTGCTTCAAGCTAAAATGAGGAGAAAATTTTAGTTCTTGAATTGAAGTCAACCACTTATGGAAACAAATATAANCCAAGAGGCTGCCAAAATCCTTAAGGCGCACGCCCTAGTTTACACTAGGAGCGTGCTTCAAGCTAAAATGAGGAGAAAATTTTAGTTCTTGAATTGAAGTCAACCACTTATGGAAACAAATATAAATACACGTTTTGAAACCCTAGACTGAAAGAGATCCGTCCAGAATGCCTCATTCTTCATTATTCTTCCATTGATTTTAGGCTTAAAAAAGTCGTGAAGAACTAACAATCTTAGTGAAGTAAAGGAGGAACTCAATTGGATATGGTGATTTCACATCTATTATTTCATGTAATTGGTCTTTTCTTGCTGAATAAACTTAGGATTTAGACTTTTCTTTTCATTAATTTATATTGAAATCGGTTTAATATTTACAAGATTTTTCATGGATTCAATCATGTTTTTTCCATTGTTAAATTAAACTTTTTGTTGAGTTTCAATTTCAATTACTTATTGTTGAGATTAGTTTTACTTTTATCAAATCCTTTGTAGATCCATTCATGCTTCTTCTATCGTTAGATTGAACTAATTATTAAATTTTAATCTCAATTTCACCTTATTAGCGGATTGATTATTGCCTTATGCTTGATGTATATGGTCAATCTTTGATCTTGTTTCAATAAAATTGTGCGAATATATCATAAGTCTAGATTCTAGAATTACATTTGTAAATTAAATTGGTTTTCACGACACATCTTCCGATTAGAGTGTTGGGATGAAAGCCTCTAATTGTGTTATAAAATTGAAATAATTGATGTGAATGATCCAATCCAATTGAGGAAATTCCGACGCTTCACTTCCTCAAATTATTGATTTTAATTTCACTTTTCAACATTGAATTTTACTACACATTCAATAACTCATCCCATTTTGGAACGTTTAAGCATTTTCCATCTCCCTATGCATACGACACCCCAAATCTATACTACAACTACCTCATTATTGTTTGGGCGTAATCAAATTTTGGGGCCCTGCCGGGACGATGGTTCAAGAAATTAAGGGATGCAATTGTAAAATGGTGACTTCGTTAATTTTTTTAACTCCTTTATTTCAATTTATTATTTTCTTTGTTATTCTTTATTTTCACTTCTTTTTTTTTTGTTTCATGAGCAGGTATCGAGGAGAGCGAAGAAGATCTGCTGACAGACCTGATATAGAGTTTGAATCTCTTTTTAACCCTTCTTTTGATGTTGCATATGTTAAAACTAACACTTC
>CAIGRB010089772.1:23097-54309 GCA_903798255.1 Fraxinus quadrangulata | reverse complement strand
TTTTTTTTTTTTTTTTTTTTTTTTTTTTTTTTTTTTTTTTTTACGTTGGTTTGCAAGGAGTCTTGATTATATATATAGTTAATGAAGTATTAGGATTAGGTCAGAGTACGTCCCAACCGACTTTATGGTCATCCTACCCTCTATAAGTAGCCTATCGCATTTTAGGATTGCAAAAAGTACTCGATATTAAAATAAATAATTGTTGTTGCTAGACCATTTTTGCTCTATCTCGGGCAATAAGTTCCAGACTAAGATACGGAAAGTAATGTTTTAAGAGCGTGATAAATGACTACGATTAAATGTATTGTGACTATTGAATCTCTAAGTTCACATAAAGCAAGTTAACTTACGCACGTAACTTAAAAGCTACTTTTTTTTGAAAGTATGTTAAGGGACGTCTTTCGAAAGTATTTCTAAAGTAGCTTTTAAGTACGCTCAAAACTATTTTCGAGATGCATGATGGTGAAATCACATGAAATTGGCAAGAAAATAACCCTTGAAAACAACTTGTCCTTGAAAATATACAAGAAGCAATTACTGGGGTTTTTGTTATTACTGCATTAAGCACAATTTTCATGAAGTATGGCATGAAAAGTTTATTAAAGAAAAATCACTACAAAAATGACCACATTATAGTTTCTTTTTTAATTTGCAGAGGCAAACATCATTGAATGCACGCGGTTTTGGTGAGGCTGCAGAAATGGCAATAGACACAGCTGACTTTAGCTAGTTCATTGTGGAATTAATGCATTTGCTGTCAACTTTTGATTCTTTGGGTCCTTTTATCCTTCTTATAGGTCAGCGCAATTAGGACGTATGCCGTCCCTTTAAGACAAAATTTAAATAAATAGACGTGTTAAGGTGCAATTCTTGCTGTTATCCGCTAGCTTGCACCGTCTTTTTTAACATTTTAAGTTTCTAGACGAGTTGGTTTAACGTCTATATATACAGATCCCTTGATACACTTTTCTCGGTATTTCAAAAAAGAAACAAAGAGGAGGAGAAGAGTTGTGAAATTCAAGGAAAAAGGGTTGAATCAAGAAGAGTTACAGAAGAATAGAATTAAGAACACAGGGTAATATGGGGAGACCTCCTTGCTGTGATAAATTGGGAGTGAAGAAAGGGCCATGGACTCCTGAAGAAGACTTAATGTTGGTTTCCTATGTTCAAGAACACGGCCCCGGAAATTGGAGGACCGTTCCCACAATTACCGGTAAGCTAAAATACTATTCATTATACAGTCCGATAAAGAGTTCTTGACGTGTTATGTGCTCGATCTGCTTACCACGAACTTGAGTTACCAACATTAAACTAGACAAGTTTGAAATGGTACAAGGTTTTTCTAAAGTTTTTGTGTTGTTGTATGTGGTTTTTTATGCAGGATTGAGAAGATGCAGTAAAAGTTGCAGGCTAAGGTGGGCTAATTATCTCCGGCCGGGGATCAAGAGGGGTAACTTCACTGATCATGAAGAGAAAATGATTATTCAGCTTCAAGCTCTTCTAGGCAACAAGTATGTATTAAGGAAAATTTATGCGTCCGATCTCAAATTCACTCATATTCGATTCTAAATTTGTAGAGAAGGAAACTCGATTTGTCGTTGTTAATGATGGTTTTGTTGCAGATGGGCTGCCATTGCATCTTACCTTCCCGAGAGAACAGATAATGACATTAAAAACTATTGGAATATCCATTTGAAGAAGAAGCTTAGAAGGCTTCAACCACCTGAAATTCCAAATGGATTCATTCCCAGAGGGCAATGGGAAAAGAGGGTTCAAGCTGATATAAACACAGCCAAACAAGCCCTCGAGGATGCATTATCATATGAAAACACCATCCAAGGATTCACTTATGCTTCCAGCACTGAAAACATAGCCAGACTGCTCAAAATTTGGAACCCTCCAAAATCTGTACAGTCATCAATTTCTTCTTCAACTACACAGAATTCATTCATCAACAATCTCACTAGTTCTTCGAATTCACCTGAGCCCGACCCGACGCCGTTATCAATGCTGGAGAATTGGTTGCTTGATGAAAGTGCAATTCCAGGGACTGATCTCTTATTTGATGAAAATCCACAACTTTTTTAGAAAAATTATTGTTTGGTTAGTTTTTACCTAGCTATGAATATGCAGAAACTCAAATTTTAATTGATTTTTTGCTCTAGGCCCTGATAGGCTGATATCGAGTCCCCACCCCCCTCCAATTTTTCATGTATTGCTCTTTCTAATTTAGCTCTTTGACACCAATTAAAGTATATTGCATAGTTTCTAAATGCTTTTGCATTCTAAATGAGAATATGATCCTTTTTATTGGATGAGCATGATGGAAGTGATATTGAATCGATCATCTAACACCATAGCCAAGATCTTTAATGCATCTATTTGAAATTTATCGTTTTCAAATAGACTAATAAACAAATATATCACACTTATCTTTAGATGTTTCATATTAACTTACAAAGTAATCGATTGTTAAGTTTCATCTTAAACTTAATTGGTTAATTTCAATTATGTAAATCACTCGTTGAAAGTTAAACCAATATTTTTGAAAATCATACCAGACTATCCAATTCAATACAAAAAATTAGAAACCAATCCGGTCAACTTCCGAGAAAACAAAAACTTTCAAAAAACAAATCAAGAATTGGCCGGATCAAGTTTGACCCTTTTAATTCTTGACCATTTATCCTTTCTAGATGGATGTTCAAGCCGAATTTTAAAGTATTTTTAAAACTAATGATTAAATGTAATTTAGCAAACTACTTCACCATAAAAATGGAAAATATATTAACCCTTATTCAGTATGCAATAGGGATGTAGCCAAGATCTTTAATGCTTAGACCCAAAAATTATCGTTTTCAAATAAAATAATAAACAATTACACAACTTAATTGTTCAAAGTTAAACCAATATTCTTGAAAATCGCACCTGACTGTCCAATTCAATATAAAGGATAAAAAACCAACGCTAAAAAATGAAAACCGTTCAAAACAAATCAAGAACTAGTCGGATAAGGTTTGACCCTTTAACTCTTGACCATTTGTCTTTTCTAAATCAATTTTTGTGGAAAATTTGAAAGTATTGGGTAAAACTAATGATTAAATGTAACTTAACATTCAATATAAAAATGTTACTCCACAAAATAGAAAATATGTTAATCCCTATTCAGTATGCAACAGGGGTGTAGCCAAGATCTTTCACGCATCGATTCGAAAACTATCATTTTCAAATAGACTAATAAAAAATATATATTACACTTATCTTTACGTGTTTTACATTAACTTAGTCGATTATTAAGTTTCATCTTAAATTTAATTGGTTAATTTCAATTACGTAAATCACTCGTTCAAAGTTAAATCAATATTTTTAAAATCATAGCAGACTATTCGATTCGAGGTAAAGAATTAGAAACCAATCCTATTAAACTAAAACCGAAAAAATGAAAGTCGCTAAAAACAAATCAAGAATTGGTCGGATCGGGTTTGACCATTTTACCTCTTGACCACTTATCTTTTCTAGATCAATGTTAGAGCCGAATTTTAAAGTATTGGTTAAAACTAATGATTAAATGTAATTTGACAAACCATTTCACCATAAAAATGTTACTCTACAAAAAGGAAAATATGTTAACCCTTATTCATTATGCAATATGGATGGACATTTTATTCGAAAATGAATCTAATGATTCGAATTTGGAATCGAAGGGTCCAATTCAATTCCCCCACCATAATCCAATGACTCGACCTAACAAGTAGTAAGTTTGCATGGTCCAGCAAGCAACAAGTTTGCAATGTCCAAGTTGTAAGCATGCTAATAAATTAATAATTCAATCGTATCACTCATGTTCGTAACCACTTCTGACTGCACTTTACGCTCGGACTGCCCCACAAGTCACTCTTCAAAAGCCCCAGAGATACATCCAAAATTTTATGTTATTGTGCTGATATTAGATGTTATTTGGTTATATATTTACAATGGTTTAAAAGGTGTTGAAATATATATTTGATGACATATTTTATTTCTTATATATTTGCTATATATTAGGAAGATAATTTGTCTCGTCAACTTATAATTTTTTATAAAATATTATGGATAGAGCTGAATTGGTTCCGGTTCGAGTTTGGTTCCAATAATTACGTGGATTCGAAAAATTTCGTTTACGAAATCTTCGAAGTGTAATGGATATTTTGACCGAACTACCCAACATCTACTATTATGCAATCTCACTAGACTCATGGAACCCATAAGATTAAAGACTACACCTGGTTCATAATTGAGTTTGATGAGCAAAAGAAGACTTTCAATGAATTGAAAAGTCATACTTCTGTTATTTGTTTAAAACTCAACATTTTTACTCGATTCGTGCATGGGAAAAACAGGAAAGTAAATATTCTTTTCAACAGTGCAATGTAATTGAACTATTGTAGAAACAAATGAATAATCCAGTTTCACATAAATAAAGTTTTACCTTTCTAAACTGGAGATAACGAACAAAAGGGATGAAAAGGAGTAATGATAATTTTGTTACTCCTCTTTCAAGTCAGGCTCCAAAAATGGCCACACGATAGTCACTCAATGAGTAAACGTAGGTCCACACTCCACGTCACTATACCTATGCGACAATTCCACCAAACCGCTAAGAGGAGGGAGCAAACCCTTATCATGAGACCAAGGCGATGCGAGCACTATAGGGATCTTTCGTACAACATCTTTTATGACTTATTGATGTGATCACTCAATATAACAGCTACTCTACTAAACAATTTGTTAAGTCTAGTCTTCACATGTCAGCCTTAGGCCATAGGGCTGTAAACAATCAGGAACATTAAATGCATTTGAGTTTAGGATTCATAGACACCATGATAAGGCACCTCGATCATCAAGATGAAGCCACATTTCTCTTCATCCAACAGTCAATATTTTTCCCCATCTACTATAAAAGATCACACATAATATCATTTGAAAGTAGTGTAATTTTATACTATTAACTATAACTTCGCTCTCTCATTATTTTCTCTATACATGCTCCCGAATCCAAATCCCTTTATGCAATTCACATCTTAGGATGTCTGACACCCAATTCATAAGTAGATCGATTTGATCGGAATGCTGGCGATCGCCTCCCCCACCACCTGAGAAGGCTACTTGCATTAACAGTTTGTCTAAGTGTACATAGAAAAAAGCTATATGGACGAGAGTGGAATCAAGAACTGTTGGCCACGTAATCTGTATGAGAATCGAGGTCAACAAATTTCACTATGGTCCTTCAATTACTTCGTGAGTAACAAGTTGGTCCCTAATTTTAAAGAAAAAAGAATAACTTAATTCCCAACTATTCTTTAAAATTGCAAAATCAATTCTCAAGTAGACACAGTAAAAGCCTCGGGTTACAATTTCAGTTTACACGAATAATAATAGGTTTTGTGTTGATAACTCGATCTATTTCTTAAAAAATCCATTAATAAACAATAATATCAAAAAATATTAGATGTAGGGACCAAAAATTGTCACAATCAATATCACATGATATATACAGTATGACCTGTATTCTCATTAAATTATATAGCAAATCATAGTAAGTATGTAGGCAGAATTTGCCTTGAAAGTCTGCAGGATTGCCTTAAATGCTAACATGTGAAGTGTTTTAATCTTTCATCTAATCTATAATGGCATGAAGAAAAAAATCCACAAGCTCCATATGATGACTTTACAAGTTAACCATAAAAACAAGAAGAAAAGTAAAAATTGACCATTTCATACAACTATTTCTTTCAAGTTGATCTTGATGAGGCTACTTGATATCACAAGACAACGTGAATTTTACGGAGAGCTCAATCTTGATATTGACATTTCATAATGAAAGCCATCGACATGGTTAATAGGTATAAATTGAATGAAGTTTGATATTTGCTGATTTCTTGAAAAGAAGACATTCTTTCCAATTCACCGTCTCCTTCATTGTGCAATTATTCCACCACAAGCACCTCAATAACTTTAAATTATAGTGTGTATTTATCAATTTATGTTCGTATATATCTTTTAAATAATTTTCTACCCGAACCCTTTCAAATTTTTAATACAACTCAAGTTATAACAAAGAACACAAACCGTATTAATCCCACGGATATAAGGATATGCAATTAGACATTAGCCACTAAGAATAAATTGACAGATGATGACGTTGAATTGTCATAATTAATTCCAAGAGACTTATTCATATGAATTAAGTCAGCAACATAGAGAAGAATGATGTGAAATGTCTAATTTTGTCACATGAGATGGTGCAGTAGGTCCATTGAATGTCCAATATTGTTCTCTTGGAGCACAGCTGTCCATTTTCTGTTAAGAAAACGAATATATGTTGAGACAATATTTCATATGGTCTTTCTTTACATGTTTAAAATTTTCGATTAAGTAGTTTAAAATGGTAACAGAGCAAGCAAAATTTTGAGTTAAAGTCTTGATGCCACCTACTTAAATTAATGTAGTAGGTGTCAGGGTTTGAAGGTAAAAAAGAACCATGAAGTAACATGTCGAACATAATATTAAATGATATATAAATGATAACAGAGCAAGCAAATTTTTTCTTTTCTTTTTATCACGAATTATTTTATTGGCTATGAATGTCTTTTATTTACTTCTATTCTTAAGCAATCTATTAATGATTTATGTTGTTGACAAATTGAGTACCAATTTGTCTTTCATTCTTTTAACACTCTTTTTTATATACTCATTTTTAACCACACATTCACATAATAAAATATTCTACACGTAAATTCAAAACATTTTCCTACTTTTTAACCCACATTTACCAAAAATTCAATATTCAAAGCAATGTATGAATTGTGGTTCTTAAAACACGTTTTCATAAGTGGAATTACATTGTTTGGGGCTTGGAAGGTCCACTTGGCATGTTGATATTGGCCAATTGGCTTTCACTTGAATCTATTTTTGTTTGAACTCACCTGGACCATTAGATCTCATCTATGGTTGAGGATTGAAGCTTAAAATACCCACTTGGATCACTGTACCATCACTTGGTTTTTTTCCTTTCATCTGGTTCCTTTTTTTTGTTTTTTTGATTTCTGGCTGAGGCGATTCTTGCAGTGTTTTCTTCAAGGGTTTCATTCGATTCTTGTGTAGTGATTAGCCTTCTGGTTGTGTAGTGATTGGTCAGGTCCGAGCCTTGATTATTGCATGATTATAGTGGTTATGTACAGTGTTTTAGGTTGGTAAACCTGCATCTATTGTTCGAGGCTGTGAAGTTGCTATTTGTAGTATAGATTGATTGAGAGATCCGATTTGTGGATCGATGACCATGTGATGTTTGATTTTCAGTCTGAGTCTTGGTTGTACAAACTCTTATAGCTCTCTCTTGAAGGTTCTTGCATAGTGATAGGCTCGATTTACATCTTAGCCCCCTAGATTAGACTTGACCGAACTGGGTGAACAATTTCTTGTATTATTTACATTCTACTGTGTGAGTTCTTGAGCGTAATTGGGTGTTTGTGCATGGTATTTGATTGAAATAATACTAACAATTGGTATCAGAGCCCCGTAAGGCTGTGGGTAAGGTCTTCAAATTGGTTTTCAGTTTCTTTTCATATTGATGTGTTTATTCAAATGTGCAGTTGACACTGAAATCCTATTTGAGCTGAGGTACTTGGATACGCGTGGGGTGCTTCATTGTTTTGGAAATTGACGTTGGGATTTTTAAATATTGTTAAACACAATATTTTGGTGAGATTATTTCAATTAACCCCTTCTTTCAGTAATTGGTTTACAATTTTATTAGGAATCTCTAAATATGTTAATACTGTGATTTAGTTGACACTGAAATCCTATTTGAGCTGAGGTACTTGGATACGCGTGGGGTGCTTCATTGTTTTGGAAATTAACATTGGAATTTTTAAATATTGTTAAACACAATATTTTGGTAAGATTATTTCAATTAACCCCTTCTTTCAGTAATTGGTTTACAATTTTATTAGGAATATGTAAATATGTTAATACTGTGATTTAGTTCTTTCATAATCTGAATATTGGTCGTCTGCAATAGGAGCACGTTTAGGTTTTATCTTCTGCTTATTCAATCTGAGTGTTTGGTACCAATTGTTATTACTTAGTTATTGATTGTTTGATCTTACTTCAGTCTGTGCATATTTTAGTAGGGTTGATTTTCATTCTGTGTCATGCTTGCTTGTCATACATTGTACGAAATATTTTTCAAAACTTTTTCTACAACTTAAGTGATCTTCAGATTGAAAATCACTTATGTCCACGAGTAATAACTACTCTTTTATAGAATCTGTGATGTGTTCGAAAGTCGAATTATCACAATTCGATGGAAGGGAGATTACTCGATTTGGAAGCAGAAACTGAGGTCCATATTGGTCCAACAAAGGGTTACTAAAGCCCTTGATGATCCTACAATATTTTCTGATAAATTGAAAGATAACCCTAACGATATTCTAGATATGAATGAAATTGCATACAGTTTTATTATATTGCACCTGTCTGATGATATAGTAAGACAAGTTGAAGATCATACCACTCATAGGGACTTGTGGACTGCATTATATGCTTTTTTTCTGACTAAGACATTACCTAATAAGATCTACCTCTTAGAGAAATTGTTTAGCTTTAAGATAGATAGTGGAAAGAATTTAGAAGCAAACATAAGTGATTTTAGTATCCTTATTAAGAGCCTTGCTCATAATGGAAAGAAATTTGATGATGAAGACATTGCCGTAATTCTCCTTAATTCCTTACCTGATTCGTTTAAGGATTTAAAGAATGTGATAAAATACTCAAGAGATACTCTAACACAAACCATTGTCCCTAATGCTTTAAGATCTCGGGAATTGGAGATCAAGAAAGAATTTAAGACAAGTACAAGAGATAAAAGCATGTTTGTGAGAGGGAGAACTGAGAAGAAAGAAAATAACTTCAACAACAGAATATTAAAATCCAAATCTAAGACCAGATCTAAATCAAGAGATAAAAGTAATAAGAAGTGTTCTATTGTGAAAAATTAGGTCACTTTAAGATATATTACTTTGAATGGAAGAAGAAACATAAAAATCACAACAACGATGAATTGAACAATTAAGTGGTATGTTCTGAATTAGATAGCCTTCTTGTGATGACTGTGTGAGATGAAGAAGTTGTCACTAATGCTTTAAGATCTTGGGAATTGGAGATCAAGAAAGAATTTAAGACAAGTACAACAGATAAGAGCATGTTTGTGAGAGGGAGAATTGAGAAAAAAGAAAATAACTTCAACAACAGAAGATTCAAATTCAAATCTAAGACCAGATCTAAATCAAGAGATAAAAGTAATAAGAAGTGTTACCATTGTGAAAAATTAGGTCACTTTAATAGAGATTGCTTTGAATGGGAGAAGAGACATAAAGATCACAACATGATGAATTAAATAATTCAGCGGTATGTTCTGAATTAGATAACCTTCTTGTGATGACTGTATCAGATGAAGAAGTTGATAAAGACTTGATTTTAGATTCAGGGTGTACATTCCATATGCGTCCTAATAGGTCATGGTTTAATAATTACAAAGAAGTTGATCACATGAAAGTGTACATGGGTGATAATAACTCTCAGAGTTAGTGTTCTTGGTATTGGTGACATAACCATTAGAATGTATGATCGTATTTTCAGACAATGAAAGAATGTAATATATGTCCCACATCTTAAAAGAAATCTCATGTCAATGGGAATTCTTGAAGACGAGGGACATTTTTTCAAGTCAGATAATAATACTCTGAAAGTGATGAAGGGATCTTTGGTAATTTTTAAAGGACCTAAAAAATGGGTTGTATTATCTTATGGGAGAGATTATTAATCCTCACTATGCAAAATCATTGACCATAATTGAAAACAAGTCTGAATTATGGCACAACAGAATGCAACATATAGGAAATAAGAGTTTGAAGTATCTAAACAAACAAAAATTACTTGGGAAAGATATGATTGAACCCCTGAATTTTGTGAAACGTGTGTATTAGGAAAGTCACATAGGGTGCGCTTTGAGACTGGGTTACACATCACCTCTAGGCCCCTAGATTATGTCCACTCAGATTTATGGAGACCAAAAAGTCACCCTACTTTTGGAGGCAATTAGTACTTGTTTTCTATAGTTGATGACTACTCAAGAAAGGTATGGACTTATCCATCAAAAAATAAATCTGAGACATTTCAAAGATTTAGAACTTGGTTGAAGATGGTGGAAAATCAAATTGATAAGAAGTTAAAAACTCTAAGGACTGATAATGGTTTGGAATTTTGTAATACTGAGTTTGATAACTTCTGTAAATAAAAAGAGATTGTAAGACATAGGACTGTTAAACACACACCTCAACAGAACGGGGTCGCTGAAAGAATGAATAGAACTCTAATGAATAAGGCTAGGTATATGCTGATCAGTTCTGGATTAGCTAAGGGTTTTTGGACTGAGGCTGTGCCTACAACTACTTATCTTATAAATAGATCTCCATGCAGTTCTGTTGAGTTTAAGACTCCATAGGAACTTTGGACTGGGAAGCCCCCAAACCTTTCTCACATTAGGGTGTTTGGATGTGCGGCATATGCACATCAAATTGAGGAAAAATTAGACCTTAGAGCCATTAAATGTGTTATGCTTGAGTACCCGAAAGGAGTGAAATGGTACATGTTGTGGGTGATAGGTATGCAAGGCATTAAGACCATTAATAGTAGAAATGTGGTATTTAATGAGATCGAAATACCATGCTTGAAAAATAAAATTGATAATTCTAAAGAGCAAACCAAAGGGAATACTTCACAGTTTGATATGAAGTTGTCTAAACTCGGTCAAACTCAACTTGAAAATGATGAAGCTGATGTTGAACAATCTGATGAAAATATTGTTAATACAGATAGAGGCGAAGTAGATGTACCTCAAGCTGAGTTTGAAATTGAAATTAAGAACACAAATATTCCCACAAATGAAACTAGCATTCAAGATTATTAATTGGTCAGAGATAGGGAAAATAGCCAAGTCAGACCAAATCCAAGATATGAAATAAATAATTTGACTAACTTTGCTCTAATCTCTGGTGAATCTCTAGAACATTCAGAACTTTCATCTTATGAAGAGGCTATGAAGAGTTCTGAATTTGAGAGATGGAAAGATGCTATGAAAGAGGAAATGAAATTCTTACTTGACAAAAAGAAAATGAAATTGGTAAAGAAACCTGAAACTCAGAGAGTTATTGGTAAATGGATTTTCAAAATCAATGAAGGGATTAACTCTACTGATTCTTTGATATATAAGGCGAGACTTGTGACCAATGGTTTTACTCAAAGGAAAGGCATTGATTATAATAAAATCTTCTCTCCTGTAATCAAATATAAAATTATAAGATTGATTCTTGCACTAGTTGTTCAATTAAATTGGGAACTTGAACAATTAGATGTCAAGACTGCTTTCTTACATGGGTAGTTAGAAGAAGACATTTATATGAGTCAACCACAAGGCTTTGAGGAAAAAGGAAAATTTGACTTTGTGTGCAAGTTGCAAAAATCTTTGTATAGACTTAAACAAAGTCCTAGACAGTGGTACATAAGGTTTGACACATATGTACTGAAAATTGGTTTTAGGATAAGAGAATATGATCATTGCTTGTATTATAACAATACTAAAGCTGGAAATGAGGTGTATCTACTTCTATATGTTTGCTAACTAACTCTAGCAAACCTGAGATATTAAGTCTTAAGAATCTCCTAAAATCTGAATTTGATATGAAAGATTTAAAGAATGCCAAGAAAATTTTGGGGATGGTGATTAATAGAAACATGAAAGAAAATGTATTGACTATATATCAAGAAACATACTTGAATAAAGTTATAACAAAATTTGGCATGAAAGAACTTAAGTCTGTGAATGTTCCATTTGCTGCCTACATGAACCTCTCTTCAGCCCAATATCCTAAAACTGAATCTGTAAAAGAGTTAAATTTTTGGGAGAGTTAAATTTTTGTATCACCTGGAAGTGACAACTTCAACCTATTGTCACATTATCCAGTACTGAGGCTGAGTATGTGGCAATAGCTGAATCTGTAAAAGAGTATATCTGGTTAAAGGGATTTTGGGAGAGTTAAATTTTTTACATGAGACACCTACNGTGTATCATGAAATATCCAAGCATATTGAGGTGAAGTACCATTTCATATGTGAGAAATTGCATGTGGTGAGATTATATTTGAAAAAATTCATACTGATGTGAATCCATCTGATATGGGAACCAAAATCCTACCTTTAAATAAATTTAGAATTTGTCTACCTTTATTGCATATTGATACTGGTTAATCTTTTGCAGGTACATGGGTGATGAGGTAGGGTAAATTTCCCGTCCTATGCATTGTAGCAACTAGAGAGAGTGAGGGGTTTTCAGAACCAAGATGAAGATTGTGAATTGTGGTTCCTAAAACACGTTTTCATAAGTGGAATTACGTTTTTTAGGCTTGGACTGTCCATTTGGCATGTTGATATTGGTCCATTAGCTTTCATTTGGATATGTTTTTGTTTGAACTCACCTGGACCATTAGATCTCATCAATGACTGAGGATTGAATCTTAAAATACCCATTTGGATAATTGTACTGTCACTTGGTTTTTTTCCTTTCATCTGGTTCGTTATTTTATTTTATTTTTTTTGCTATGTGGCTGAGATGATTCTTGCAGTATAGTCTTCGAGGGTTTCATTCGATTCTTGTGTAGTGATTAGCGTTCTGGTTGTGTAGTGATTGGTCAGGTCTGAGCCTTGATTATTGCGTGATTATAGTGGTTATGTACAGTGTTTTAGGTTGAAGTTGCTATTTGTAGTATAGATTGATTGAGAGATCCGGTTTGTGGATCGATGACCATGTGATGTTTGGTTTTCAGTCTGAGTCTTGGTTGTACAAACTCTTATAGCTATCTCTTGAAGGTTCTTGCATAGTGATAGACTCGATTTACCTCTGAGCCCCCAGATTAGGGTTGACCGAATTGGGTGAACAATTTCTTGTGTTATTTGCATTCTGCTGTGTGAGTTCTTAAGCATAATTGGGTGTTTGTGCGTGGTATTTGATTGAAATAATACCAACACGGCGTTTTTCCAAAAAATGGCCACCAAATAGGGGCTGAATATGTTTTCTTGTTTATTTTATTCTCCTCTTTACTCTTTGTTCATTCTGCCATTTTTTTTTAAAAAATTGACACAAGCATCGATCAGAAAAGATAAGTTCAAGGGTCAAAGAGGTGAATCGAAGAGGATCTTCCACCTTGAACGCTTACTCTTACCGATCTTCTAAAATTTACCTTTTCTTGATTTAAAAAAAAAGAAAAAGAAAACTAAAAATCAAATTTTGAGGTGAATCGTCTAGCATACATGCGCACTAGACGATTTTGGCTTTTTTAAACCATTTTTGTTTTTTTTTTTACTTATAACCGAAGTAATTGTTAATTTAACAAGTTTGACCCAATTTCCAAAACATTGCATTCTGCTAATGAAAAATATACTGATAGTTCTATAATTATGTAAAGTCACATGGTGTGGGATCCTCCAATGAGTACTTTCCAAGTCATTTTGAAAGTGCATGTGTTAAATTGAGTAATTTAGACAGCTTCCTTGTATAGTACATTTGGTAGGTTGAGTTGGACCAAAATGAGTAATTATTTTTAGTAATTCTGTTCAGTTTATTATACATATGTTTGGAAGTAGGAAAAATGCAAAAAATATTTCTTTTCACACTGAACATGCAATGAACTGCGCCCATGACCCATTCGGGGATGTCATATCTCGAGGACCAAATCCACCCTTCTTCGCAAGGATAAATCCCTACCTGACATGAGTTGAACTTCTTTACGGACCTTGATACTCCAAATTTTAGTATTTTGTCATCCTTACTATGGTCCATTCCCGACCTATGAGATGACCAAGAACACACATTCATCCGACCTCTTTATCTAGAGAGGAACATACCATATCTCCTCCCAAATTGTGTACCTGACTCCTCAACCCATCCAAAAATAGACTTCTACTTAGCATTATTTTTATTTCAAGATCAATCCTTTTTCAATTTGGATACTGGCTTAGTAAGTAATGAAGTCGTAAAAGGAGACAACCTTGTATGCCTTTAGGCCGGCCCACAGACCAGTTTATCTTAGTCCTACTCGGTATAAACCATCTATATATTTGAGCATTCAATGGACCAATATTTTGGACAAAGGTATTTAACAAATAGTATTAACTCTCAGATTAATTTAACGATAACTTAACAAACAAAACAATTTAAAAGAGGACAAAAACCGATAATCTTTTTCATGCCGCCACCGCCTCCTTAATCAAGGGAAGGGGAAAAAAATCCTCCCGAGTTATTAGAGAGGGAAATCACCCCCCGTTAAACAGGCAAACAAGGGGGAGCAACCCCCCCTAAATTCCTGGTTAAGCCCCTAAATCTAGCGAATCAAGGGGATTATATATCCCCTGCTGCTGCAAATTCAGGGGATTTCTCCTCCTATTGGCGAGAGAAATGTCCATTGATTATCAAGGAGGCGGAGGCGTAGTGAAGATGATTTGTGTTTTTTTTAAAGTTAGATTTAAACCGTTAGATTAATTTGAAAACAAGGGTTATGATCATTTGTCAAATATCTTTATCAAAAATATTGGTCCATTGAATGCTCCCTATATGTGTGTGTATGTATATAGAGTCACCTTAGCCACAGTTTAAACCTCACAACTTTATTGCTTTACTCTTAGCCTTTTGTTTATATTCTTTCTCCATTTTTATTGACTCAAGTATCAGAGGAGATTCTTAGCCTTTGTTTCAGATACTCAGAAGTGCTGCTTGTGATCACCTTAAGTCCCGGATCCATGGCTCGATCTCTTGCCCAACATCTCCTCATTTCGGTACAATTTATTATAGCATCTGACTACGTCTATCGAGATTTTTACAAAAGTCCATGGTGAACACAATATCTAGAATCGTAACCGCGTTCGAGAATGCTCTTGACGCTCAGAGAAAACAAGAAGACCCTCATGAGGATAAAAACAAGTTCTCTAAGGAACCTAGGAAGTTCTTTAGGATTACTAGCAAGCCCGTCAAACTACTCTTTTAAAGTGGATAATACGTATAATATAATGATTTGAGCACAAAGATTGGATTTTCACAAAATTGCGCATTTTTTGTAGCAGTCCAACATCTATGCCAAAAATCATTATATCATAAGTACTATCTACTTTGGAAGGGTACCTGTCCTTATACCGCTCACAGTTTTCTGTCGTATTTCCAGAATTCGAACCCAAAACTTCTGCCTATGAGAGACTTAAAATTAAATTCTAGTACCAATTGAGTTCAAATCATAGAGTGAACATATGTTCTTCCAAAGTGGACAATATGTAATAAGATAAGGAATATGCTATGGGTACATAATGGATACCATAATGGTTTCCATAATGTACACATGGCGGCTCCCTATTGGGGGGGGGGCCGCTGTTCGTTGAAATTCCGCAAGTGTACGGATCGTGACAAGTAATAAAGTGGATTTGTTAAGTCCGAATATCGTCACACAGAAACTACTATTTGCGAATGGATTTTAAGCTAACATAATTTCAATTTAAATAAAAGAATTAATTAATGATTAAAGCAAGTTTTATTTTCTAATCGAAATTCTAATAAATAAAATATTAAACTATTAATTAAATAGCAAACTTAATTTGAAACTGGAGAAAAGATTATATGATTGGTTAGTTAGGATTTTTGATTTCACTAGGGTTATTTATCATATATGTAATTCCAAATTATTCAGCCAATTTTTATACATGCCAACGATTTAATTAACCTATTGTATTTAGTGATCTCTCTCAAGCAACACTAATCCTATTCATATGCCCGAACTTACTATATCTCTATGTAAATCCACACACATATCAACGCATTTATCTATAGGAATTCAACAAAGATCGCATAGCTTATAATTATCTCTCGACCTCTTATAAAATCTATGTTAATTATTGCAGGAGCTAGAAAAATACATCATCTCTCGGTCTCAATATTATCCCTAAATCAATTAATTGTTGCGCAAACAATTAAAGCATTAAACACACAATAATTAATTAGCAAGTATTAAAATGGCATAAAAAAACCTTGAAATTAAATATATAATAAAAACCTAAGTTACATCATCCATCCTAACATAAAAGTATTTAGCCACGCATAGTATTAAATTTAAATATGCAAAAGTGGAAAGACATCACCAATAATTGACGGAACGTATTGCCGGCCAATTTCTGTTTACTGCGTGTGCATATGGTAATTTGAGCACTTTCTTCCAGCTTGCTGCCAATGTTATGTGTGTATATATAATATAAAATCTAACCAAATTCAACACCTTCTTCCAGTTATGCCGTCATTTTTGACTCTTCAACCTTTTTGCTTTTTCTCTCAATTTAAATGGTTTCCTTCCTTCCAATTTTCAGCCTCTTTTCTGTTTTCTCAGAATATGTCCGCCCCTCCCTGCTCTTTTTTCGTGTGTGTATATATATATAAATATATATAACCTAATTCACCAATAATTTGGTCCATTAGAAATTCAATTCAAAGCCCAATTAACTTCCAATACCAAATTAAATCAATTCTTCTTTCCAAGTCCTCAATTCTTTTGTGTACTGCAAGTTGATCCTTAAAATAAATTTATTTGTGCAGCTCATGCCAATTTAGTCCTCGCACTTTGGATTTTTTGCCATTTTTCCGTTGTTTTGCATTCTTTTCTTCAATTCTTCATAAAATATAGAGTTTTACCTACAAACGACAATTTAACATAAATTAGGCAGAATTTAATTCAAAAAACAATAAAATATCATAATTTAGCGCTACAAATAAGTATAAAATCTATACTTATCAGCCGTCTGACGCGACAGGCAACCCCCCAATAGGGGACCAACATGTGTACATTATGGACACCATTATGGTGTCAATTATGTACACTTAGCATTTTCCATAAGATAATGAATTAGGCACAAAAGCTGGATCATTAGATCAGCTCTCTCAACTCATACGATATGGGATTGTGGAAATCCTACATTAAAATGCTTGACAAACAATGATATATACTACAATTACTCCCTTTATACCCAAGGTCTTAGCCTATACCTTTCCATATAGAATCAAGTTTCCTATTACCAAAGAGTATGATGGGAAAATATACCCTATCAATCACCTTAAAACCTATAAATATTGCATGGATCTACAAGTCATTGGACCTTGTGATGTGCAAAGCCTTTCAACAAATATTTACCAGAGTTGCCCAAAGTTAGTTAGAAACTCGAGTCAAAATCAATCTCAACTTTCTCCGACCTTGCTATAAATTTGTCGCTTTCTTCTATAGTAGGAAATACATCAAGGGAAGTATAGGCTTGCTTATGCAATTGCGTCAAGGCGTAACGAATGTTACATGTTGAGATAATCACTATGTCGACCAGGATTCAACGATAGTCATAAAAGATCCTAATTGCATGTCCACTGTAGCACCCTAAAATTTCATAAATATGGAAATGTTACCAAAATTCAGTTTTCTTTGTATTAAAAGCAGAATGACAACATAATATTCTTTAAAAAAAATAATTGGAAAATTCATAAATTTAAACTGAACATGAAAATTGTATCTTAAAAAAAATAACATAATCACTAATTAAATAACACGTCTTTGATAGAATTAAAGAGGGCAGAAAAAATTTCTCGTAGGATCTCATATCTCTTAATAATTTGAATGCAGAAAAAACTTAATGTTTTTATTTCTTCAATTCCTCTAGCAGTCCGTATCATCATCCCACCACTATTCCAATTGACCCGAACTCACTTGTAAAATTTTGTAACAGTGAATATTTAAAGATACCCAGTAAGATACGTGCAGTTTCCATATACAATTATATAACAATAAAATAAACATTTCATACTACTCTTCTCTTATAAAGTATATCGGTGACCAAACGAAACACTCATCTTAGGTCATTTTAATTTCTCGTAGGATCTCATATCTCTTAATAAAGAACCCAAATGTCCATTGACAATTCATGCATAAATTTTTGAATATAAAAGTATTAGGAAACGAACTACTAGCACAAAAGTATCTTATCTTGATTTTGAAATGTTGAAAAGAATATAATCTTACACGTAAAAGATCTTATATTTTTCTATACTTTTTTCTCTCCTTCTTTTTCTACCGTGGCTCTCTTTATTTTCTTTGGTAAAATAATTAGAATTCTTACAATATTAATAGTTAAAATTCTCAATTGAGTTTGTATACAATTAAAATTTAAAAACGATGTAATATAAGGAATTTTGATAAAAATTGATTTCAAATAATAGAATTATGATTAGTATTAAACTTTATCGAATTAAGATTAAATTAAACTCTATCCAAATCACAAAAAAATTATCATTATCAAAATTAACATTTATCATCTCACACGTGTGGCTACCATAAGAACTCAAATCATAAACTAAGTTTAATTGGATTACACTTAACTTTTTATCCTAATTAAAATATTAAAAATATAGTATATAAAACAAATAAAATTGAAGCGAAAGATGCATCCATCATTGAAGCACCGCTTAGCAACGTAGCACGTAGAGCCATAGCACATGGCTAAAAATACAATTTAAGGCATCAACCATCAAAAGGTCCAGAGACCTCGAACTAAGCCTCAAATATAGACAAGAACATTGTGCGAATTTTGTATCAACACAGATTTCAAAGCTAACAAATTCCTGCGTGCAAACAAAAAATTGCTTGACAAATGTTACAAAAGCATAAAACTCAACAAAATCTTGAGAATTGGACATGATCATGACTTTCAACACAATAATGAGATATAAACTCATAAAAATGATCAGTAAGCCCTTAAAAATCATCTATAAATAGGATAATTTGCATGAGCAAAAAGGGGTTTAAAATCATAGATCCAAAAATTCACTCTCTAAAAAGCCGTCTCGGATCAAGACAAATTAAGGATCACCCCTTATGAAAATTCTAACATTCTCCAATTGAAAGATACTTTCTGGCCAAAATCATGCCGAAAACCCCATCTTTCTTCTCTCTATAAATATTTTGGCTCCTAAACACAAACAAAAGAATCTCTCAGAGGGCAAAATCCAGTCAAATCTTCGGTAAAAAACTCCGCCATTGGCTGAAGAAAATAATTTGAGTTATGACGTCAACAACCTTTATATGTTGATTATTTTATTATTTATCCTTTAATAGGGATAGAACTATTAAATAAGAATTTATAAGATCGACATTCCTATTTAATCCAATCTTGCTAAATGCAAAACAATTTTAGTTTCTCAAAACTTCTAGTACACGAGTATAAAAATGGATTTTCTTTGTGAAGATTTTTTGACAACACTATAAATCATCAAACCTTTTTTTTTTATTTCTAAAAAATACTACTCTAGCTTCAAAAACAAATGTTTTTTATTTTTGTTGTAAATTAAATCAATTATCATTACTGTACTCGACTCAAGTTAACACGTTATAAACTTTTTATTTTATTTTTTGGAAGGTACATTATAGAATTATATCACCACATTCAAATTGTACGAATGTATGTTTCACCTTTAGTTTTCTCGAGCGAGAAATACTAAATACTTAAATGACAATTTCCAAGAATAATATTTACAAAAGTTGAGCATTATTTTTTATTTTTTGACAGATAAATCTTTAACATTAATAACTATTTTTATGACCCAAATGAGAATAGAAATTGTATAGTGGGCTGGGTCTGAAGCTATTCTTATGCAAAATGCTGTTATGGAATTTCGAATATGGCCCATTAATGTGTTGAAAACTGATGGGCCTAATTTGTTACACACAAATATGGAAAAAACAAGTGGGTGAATTTTACACATTGATTTTTGTTAAGTATAATGTTCCTATTTGGTTCAACTAATAAAATGATTAAAATTTAAATCAAAATTACACATTTTACGAGATCCATAAGTTCCAACCACACATTTCATCAATTTTTTTTGTCAAAATGGTTTTTATCTAAATCAAATCCATGGTAAAATTTTATGCAATTTTTTGACATGTATGTAATTTTTGGCAAGTTACGGTACATTATTTATTATTATTATTATTATTATTATTATTAACAATAAAGCTATGTGGCCTTGTGCAAGCCAGGGGGCCAACTGGCCCCTTATGATATGTGGGGAACGAATTATCCTAGAATGTCTTGTATAAGTAGCACAATTCTTTTTTTAATGTGCAATAATATTTTGGCAAATTACACTGTATTTTTCTTTTTTCTTTTTAACTATAGGTTTGTTTGATATAGATTTTTTTGTAATGGATTTTTGAAAAATGTGGTTAAAAAATAGGTATTTATTATAGATCAAAGCGCAAAAATAATTTTATTAGAAAAAATTGTGGTTGAAAATTCATTTAGGAAAAATGAATTTTAAAAAATATGTGTCAAACACATGTTATGATTGTAACTTACACTGTGGTTTAACCGTGTTATAATCAGGGGTGAAGCCAGCACCAGACGAGCTCCTACGGCTATTCGTGCTGGCTCCACTAGATTTTTTTCCCCTATATTTGGGCAGTCGCTCGTACTCACCTAATTCCTTGATCCTCCACTGGTTATAATGTGAAATATTGTAGTTTGACCCAACTAATACCTAGAGGGGGATGGATAGGTGTTTTATGCGAAATTTAAATTTATCAATATTTAATGCAACAATCATAGTAAATATTTAATCCAAATGAATTCACATGCAAATCTATACAAAGATAATTAGTTAAACGGTCATAATTTGCAAAAGGTAAATAACACCAACGAATTGATGAAGGAGAAAAACCACTGGAGGATAAAAAAAACTCCGAGTCCAAACCAGTAGAATCCATTATAAACAAATTGACTTATAGAATTGGATATCTCATTTTGATTGTCTGAGTTAGACTTGTCATCAGTGAGAGTTGTGTCCAAGAACGAATTCGTTCTTCTTCAATTGGAACTTCGGTCAACTTCCTTGATCTTCAAAACTTAAACAGATATTTGGAAGTAGGCGATTTGGTATTTTGAGAATTTAGGTTTTGATATTTTCAATGTGTGGTTGAAGGATCTCAATGTAAGGAATTGATGTAAGATCTCCAACATATGAATTCTAGGAAGAATATAATGAGCAACCACAACTCTAGATGGAATATGACTTGGTTATATATGATAACAGGTGTTTGGGGTTGTTTAGGACTCAAAAAATGTTTATAACATGAACTAAGGCTTTTCCTGTAAGTAGGGACGCTTGAGCAAAACCCTAGTGTCACGCTAGCACCGGGGTAATGCTCCAACGAAATATCTAGAGCCAGGCTAAAGAAAACCTTTCTGCTTTGGGCGCTTGAGCATTGTCTTGGCGTTTAATGGGTCAACCTTTTCTCTTTATTCCATACTCGAACCCTAAAACTTCTAATTGACCTATATAACCTCTCTAATGACTCTTTGACTTTTATAACTCATTTATATCTTTAATTTGTCTAAATAATCTCCAATTACAGTAAACTTAACAAACTCCTCCTCCCTTGGCATTCTGTTACAAAACTAAGTAATACAAGTCAATGTAAAAAAACTACCTACCCATAGCCACATTAAATCGATTGTAACTTGCTTTCCTTGTTAAATTCGTTTTCTGAAATCAACAATTCAAATATCAATTGTAAAAATGGGTGAAACAGTTAAGGAAATATAACAATTGAGACATTAATAGTTATTCTACCTAGATTAAGATTAAGATGCAATATTAATATTAATCAAAACACCAACAATCACATTAATATCACAAATTATCAAAACAAAGTAGTTAAGCATAATATCAATTAATGATCCGTGGACCCAAACTCAACCTAGGTGGGCCAAACTTGGTCCACCAAAATGGGCCAGTCTGAGGTCGGGGTTAGCGTTGAGGTCGGGCCAACATCACTAGCCTACGTATCCCGTGGACCCTAATTAATCCTACTTAAACATAGATTCCTACTTCATTACGAATTCTACCCTAGCTCAGATTGTGCAATCCTAACATAGACACCTTAAACGAAAGGTTCAGTCATTCTAGGACTCCACCTCCAACGTCTATAAATACGTAACCCAGCCTCATTATTCAGGTATTCTTTTAAATTATATTCCAGCATATGGCCTCACGCATAAAATTCCTTATTTGACTTAAGCATCGGAGGGACGACGAGGACACACCTCGACTCCTTTGTTTAAAGTATCGGAGGATCACGGTCATGCATATCAACAGTCATCAAGCTCGAAGCCACGTACGATTTTTAGTATCATCATTGGCACCTTCTGTGGGAAGAGCTACTAGAAGCCATGGTTATTACACGCACAGGACATCTCCCAGCAAGCTCGTCCGCTTCCAACCAGCCCCCTATTAGCGATTGTTCGGGTCCCTAGGAGGTATCATCACGAGGACCACAACACCCATCGACAATAGTCGCTCCCGGAGTGTTTGAAGAACTCCGACAATAGGTAGCCGCGTTAACCCAGCTACTACAACAGAGAAGTACACCCCCAGCACCGTCCCCACAGAATGGTCTTATGGCAGGCGATCGAGCTCCCCACCCCAGTGGTGGTGAGGCCAGAACCTCAGATGCACCGCATGTCCCAATAGGTTCGAGATCGATTACTATGGAATCAGCTGACCTGGCACGGATCATTCAGGAGGGGATCATTGTCAGAATGTTTCAGAAGTCCCATGCAACAACTGGGTTCACTCCCAACACACCTTTCACCTCAGAAGTCTCATCATACCCTCTATTGGACCGGTTTAAGTACCCTAAGGTGAAGGAATAAGATGGGACAACCGACCCCATCAATCATCTTGAACTTCCAAGCCGCACCCGACGCTGTAATGTGTAAGGCCTTTCCTCAGACACTCACAAACGCAGCCAGGGATTGGTGCTCCACTTTGGAGCCCAACTCCATATCATCCTTTTCTAACTTGGCTGACAAGTTCTCCACATTTTTTGCGAGTAGTAAGCACATCAGGAAGACAACTACGTTGCTCATGCAGATGCAACAGGGACCCAATGAGACACTTCACGGTTTCATGACAAAGTTCAATAAGAAAAGATTAATGATTCCGGATCTACACATCACAGCGGCAGTCTTTGCTCTGACATATGCCGTAAGATGTGAGGATTTTAAGATGTCACTGTCGAAGACCCCTCCCAATTCAATAACCGACTTACTTACCCGGGCTAAGAAATACATTAACATGGAGGAGACTATGTTCCCAAGAATAGATTCCACGCCATCAAAGATGATTGATCTAAAAAGGCCACATGAGTCAAACTAACACATGGATCCTTTCAGAAGTGAGCCAAGGATAGACTCATCCCCAACACCGTTCGCCCATTTGAATACAACCAGGTCCAACATTTTGGTGGAGATCAAAGACCTTAAAGAGGTGAAGTGGCCTTCTAGATTGCGGACTCCTCCCGAAGCCCGTGATAAAGGCAAGTACTGTGACTTTCACTGAGATCATGGACATACGACTAAAGGGTGCTTCATCCTGAAGAGGGAGATAGAAGCTCTCATCAAGAGGGGTTTTCTAGGAGCCTACATCAGTATTGACAAACGTCAATGGAATGGCCAAAATAAGGGTAAGGCTCTTGAAGAGAGGGGAGATAAGCAACCAACAGTAGGAACTATCAACGTCATTGTTGGAAGGACTACGTCAGCAAAGAACTCCAACAATGGACGCAAGTAGTACGCAAGACAATATCCCTCGATCTCTAGCATGGAACTAGGCAGTGTAGAGGACATCACCTTCAGATCAAAGGACTTGGATGGCGTGTCTTTTCCTCACGACGATTCCCTGGTCTTATCGACAGTTATTGCTAATTTCGAGGTAAGGAAAATTCTAGTGGACAATGGAAGCGGGGCTAACGTATTATCACATGAGGCTTTCGTTCAAATGGATATTACAATTGAGCAGCTCAAGCCGGTCAGAACCCCCTTCAAGGTTTCGAGGGTGGTGTTGTTATTCCAAAAGGCATAGTGGGGTTACCCCTTATCTTAGGATCAGATAGGAGGCAGGTTACGCAAATCATAACCTTTCAAATAGTTCGTGTCCCTATGGCCTACAACGCCATACTTGGAATGTTGAAGACATGCCCAGGATTGACCTTGAAGTGGCAGTACACGGACTCAAAATAAACCCAAATACAAAATTAGTAAAGCAAAGTAAGAGGCAGTTTGAGCCAGAACGGCGAGAAGCCATACAAGAAGAAATTAAAGCTCATCAACGCGAGATTTATTTGGGAAGTCCAGTATCCTAATTGGCTTGCTAATGTCGTTCTTGTTAAGAAAGCTAATGGAAAATGGCGACTTTGTATCGACTTCATAGACATAAATAAAGCATACCCTAAGGATAGCTATCCCCTACCTCGAATCGATAATCTCATGGATAACACCTCATGTCATATATTATACAGTTTCCTGGATGCCTTCTAGGGGTATCATCAGATTCTTATGTCAGAGGAAGATCAAGAGAAGACCTTGTTTATGGCCGACTCATCCATTTACTATTACAGGGTCATGCCATTCGGTTTGAAGAATGTGGGAGCTACTATCAAAGACTCGTCAACAAGGACTTTGCCAATCTGGTAGGAAAGAACATCGAGGCATACGTGGACGACATGGTCATTAAAAGAAAGCATATGGATCATCATATCTCCGACCTTGAGGAGGTCTTTGCCACTCTACGAAAATATAAGATGAAGCTGAACCCTTCGAAATGTGCATTTGGAGTGGCATCTGGCAATTTCTTAGGATTCATGATCACACACAGGGGGATAGAGGACAACCCTGATAAGATCCAAGCCTTGGTATATATGGAACCCCCAAATTGCAAAAAAGACATTCAGAAATTAACAGGTCGGGTTGCGGCTTTGAACAGATTTGTATCCCGAGCGGCAGACAAGTACTTCCCATTTTTTAAAGTCCTAAGGGGTAATCGAAGTTTTGACTGGAGTGAAAAGTGTAATTTAGCCTTTCAGGAACTGAAGCAAACATTAGGAATACCTCCAGTTCTTACCAAGCTGAAACCCGGTGATTCGTTGCTATTATATTTAGCCGTTTTCGAGAATGAGGTAAGTGGGGGTATTGGTGAAGGAATTGGAAAGGTCCAGTAACCTATCTACTATGTGAACAAAGTGCTTCTGGATGCAGAAACTTGGTACACATTGGCCGAACAGCTCGCGCTTGCTTTGGTTGAAGTTACTTGAAAATTGCGTTAATACTTCCAAGCACATCCCATTGTTGTACTCACTAATCAACTACTTAGACACATACTACAGAAACCAGACGTTTCGGGAAGACTATCAAATGGGCGATTGAACTTGGCTAATTTGACATAGAGTTCAAACTACGTCCTGCGATTAAGGTACAAGCCTTAGCTGACTTCGTTGCAGAATCGACTCCTAGACCTCGGGGCCATAGGAGAAAAACTTGAGTAAGACCTTGGAAAGTTGGGAAATTTTTGTAGACGAAGCATTGAATAGTTCGGGATCTGGCGTAGAGATTATCATCACTAACCTAAACAAGACTATTGAGATCTAACGTGCGCTCGGGTTTGAATTCGAAGCAACCAATAATGAGGCAGAGTATGAAGATGTCATTTTGGCCCCAAAACTTGCATGTAACCTTGAGCTTGATCATTTTAAAGTTTTTAGTGACTCCTAACTTGTGGTTGGCCAGATTGAAGGAACTTTTGAGAGAAAAGATGAGAAGATGAGCTTGTATTGTTTAAGGGTGCATGAGCTTCAGATAAGATTTCAAAGCTGTGAGATCAACAAAATTGATAGGGCTGAAAATACGAAGGCCGACACGCTATCTAGACTTATGTTCATGGGGATAAATGGATTGGACAGAACGGTGCATATTAGAATGGTAACTAAACCTAGCATCAATCAAGGGATGAGCGTCATAGACATTGATCATGAGCCCTCTGGATGGATCCAATATTAGAGTACTTGAATAATGGGAGCCTACCACCTAACCTCAGGGAAACAAGAAGCATCAAGAATAGGGCATCAAAATACTGCATTATTAGAGAAGTCTTGTTTCGCAGGAGTTTTACTCTACCTTACCTCAGATGTCTCAAACCCTTTGAGTCCCTCCAAGCCTTGACAGAAGTTCATGAAAGTATCCATGGGAATCATCAAGGAGCCCACGCGCTTGCCTACAATTGATAAGATACAGATATTATTGGCCTAACACGAAGAAGGATGCAACGGACTACATGAAGAGGTGTGATAAGTGCCAAAGGTTCGACAACATGATACATACACCCACTGAAGAACTAACCTCCATCTCCTGTGCTGCCCCTTTTGAGCAATGGGGAGTGGACATCCTTGGACCTTTTCCTTTAGCAAGAGGTCAAGTGAAATTTGTTGTTGTAGCGGTAGAATACTTCANTTTCCTTTAGCAAGAGGTCAAGTGAAATTTGTTGCTGTAGCGGTAGAATACTTCACTAAGTGGGTAGAAGCTGAACTTTAGCAATCATCTTAGAGCCCAAGCTCAGATCATTCGTCTGGAAGTCCATTGTGTGTAGGTTCGAGATATCGAAGTTTCCAATAACAGACAACGGAAGGCAATTTGATAATTTACAATTTAGAAGCTTTTGTACCAACCTCGGGATTGACCATCACCTAACTTCGGTCTTTCACCCTCAGAGTAACGATCTCGTGGAAGTAACTAACCATATTATATTGTAAGACCTTCAAACAAGGATTGATGATGCCAAAGGAAGTTGGCTAGAGGAGTTGTCTGCCATACTTTGGACATATAGAACTTCTCACAAAATAGCAGTAGGTAAAACCCCTTTCATGCTAGCTTTTGGCATGGAGGCCATAATACCAATTGAGGTCGGCCTCCCAACACAAAGAATGATTGAGCCCCACATTGAAGGATAAACTACTGAGCACCTAGATCTACTTGAGGAAGTTCAAGAACAACCCTCGCTGAGAGCCGCAAATTATCAAAATAAAATAGCGAGGCACTTCAACACCAAGGTCAGGGCAAAAAGTTTCAGAGTTGGTGATTTGGTTCTTAGGAGAGCAGACGCCACTGGGTATCTTTCAGGAAAGCTAGGACCGGTGTGGGAAGGGCCTTTCGAGGTTATATGAAAATTAAGAAGTGGTGCATGTAGCTTGAAGGATACCTTGGGAAGACTACTCCTAAGGCCATGGAACGCTGAGAACTTGAAGGTTTATTATAAGTAACTGGCCAAAATAACTAGGTATTTCGACGGTTTGGTTTTCTATCTTGCATTTGGGAAGTTTTTCTATTTAGTTTTTATTTTTAGTTCGGGATTGCATGTCTTCAAACAATTTAGTCTTCAATTCGACCATATGTACTTTTCACTCATCCATTATTTGAAATACATTTCGATGAACAAGCTCGTGCAAAACAAACAAGTGTAATGTCGTGCCCCACGCATGCAGCTAACGCATATTAGCATAAGGTCGTACTCCATGCATGCAGCTAACGTAAATTAGCATAAGGTTGTGCTCCGCGCATGTAACTAATACATTGATCTCACACAAGGTCGTGCTTCGAACATGCAGTTAGTACAATATAAACCAGCATAAGGTCGTGCTTTGCACGTGCAGTTAACACATTGATCTAGCATAAGGTCGTGCTCCATGCACGTGTACAATCTAAACCAGCATAAGGTCTACCCAGGCATGCAGCTGGAACCTCGAGCACCTGATCTTCGATAAAAAAATTTCTCGCAATAAAAATATCCTAAGGTCGGGATAACGTTACTACAACTAGCATCGAGCTGGTGCATCCAAAAACTGGACAAGTACAATGCTCGAGCCAAAGTAATGTCGAACCCCAAACATCGAGCTTGTAGCGTCCAGAAATGGACCAGTGCAATACTCGAGCAAAGATAACGTTACTACGACTAGCATCGATCTGGTGCATCCAAAAACTGGACAAGTACAATGCTCGAGCCAAAGTAACGTTAGAACCCGAAACATCGAGCTTGCAGCATCCAGAAATGGACAAGTGCAATGCTCGAGCAAAGATAATGTTACTACGATTAGCATCGAGCTGGTGCATCCAAAAACTGGACAAGTACAATGCTCGAGCCAAAGTAACGTTAGAACCCCAAACATCGAGCTTGCAGTGTCCAGAAATGGATGAGTGCAATGCTCGAGCAAAAATAACATTACTACGACTAGCATCGAGCTGGTGTGTCCAAAATCTAGACAAGTACAATGCTCGAGCCAAAGTAACGTTGGAATCCCAAGCATCGAGCTTCCAGCATCCAGAAATGGACGAGTGCAATGCTCGAACAAAAATACCGATGAAACTTCAAACCTCGAGCTTGGGTGTTAAGTGAAACACTCGAGCTCCGCATTTCCCGACACATGCGAACTAATCTACGTACACGAACATAAGATAAAAAAAAAACCAAAACATCGATATCATTAATATTCTTGGATCGGCCAATATACTTAATTACATTTTTCTATTTCAAAAAAAGAAAGGTTCGGAGAGGGGCCAAGTCTAAGTCGGATGGATTAGCTGGGTTGTCTTCTGTAAGGGTCTCGACCTCGTCTCCAAGGTCATCCTCTGCTTCAGACTCTGAAAGCTCGAACTAGTTTACAAGCTCATTCACTGTCTTCAAATACTCGATTATGGCCTTCGAATCCTCAGGCAGTCTAGTCCTCAGGAATGATCGAGCTAACCTTAGGCCATAATGATATGACCCCGAACCGTATTGCCCTAGGAATGTCCGGAACTCCTTTGATTTTTGGAAATCCTCCATTGCTTAAGTTCGGGCACTTGCAAGCTCGTCCTCAAAACGCTTCTTGGCGTGAAGGAGCTCGAGCTTAGCCTCCTTAGCCTTATCCCTTGCAGTTCTGATCTCGTCCCGAGCTTTTTTGATCCCGATTCGTACTAAATTACGCTTGACCTCGAGATCTCAAATCCCTTTATGTTTTTCCTCGTTTAACGCCTCAAGCTCGGCTACTTTGCTTGATGTTCCCAAGCTTCTTATAGCCAGACCTCGGGCCATGCTTAGAGTCTGTAAAGATAACTAGCAATTAAAACTCGAGCTATAAACTGAAAATAACAAAAGATGTGTTTGAGATCGATCCCATACCTTCAGGGTTATAAGCTCTAGTAACCTCACTCCCTCACCTGGGTCGACCTCATCCAAATACTTGTTCACTATGCTCGGAATGAGGGGACATCGAGCATGTTCTTCCAATACTGAGGATGGGAGATGGATGTCGTCCTTGAGGTCCACTACCTCTGGAACACGAGGAGTGGAGGCACAGCCAAAGGATCGAGGGGATGGTTACGATAGAGGGGCTGGACTTTTTGACGTTTGCCCGATCCCATTACGAATCTTGCTCGAGTCTCCCTCTCGAACACGCTTCTTCCTCTTCGACGAAGGCAGGCACTCGGGGCTTTGGACCTTTAGCCCCGTGGTGCATGTTAGCAAGGAGCTTTGATGGATCGAACGACATTTCTAAATCTACAAAAAGAAAAAAAAATATAACAAGGTATTAGCTCGACCTTTGATTGGGATAAAAAACAAAAGAAACTAAGTTCAAACTCATACCTTCGATTTCTTCACGTTCGCGAGGTCGATGGTGTCGTCTTTGAGCAGATAATCGACTTTGGCTACAACGGGTTCATGGTTAACTAACTTTAACCTATCCCTTTCCAACACCTTGAAATATGCTTGACCCTCGTTAAACCTATCCTTATCAGGAATTGACCACATCGGGCTAAATGGGTGATCGTGAGTTTGGGGTCTGACAAAAAAAGTACCCTTCTTTTCAACCTCGAAGAGAGCTCGGGGTTTCCAGTGTCCTAAATCCTCCCTTCATCGATAAATACACAAAACAGTTATACCTTGGAGAGAATTTTATATCATAGACCATCCTTAAAAGGTCGACACTAGGCTCGATGTCAAGGCACCTACACAAAATGAAAAAATACACCAACAGCCTCCACCCCATTGGAAGCCAACTGGCCTGGATAGATAGGTACGAGGTTATGAAATGGATAAAGAATGGGTGAAGAGGCTACCTAAGCTCGACCTTAAGTGTATCCTTGAAGAAGGTCATTTTTCCCTTCCGAGCATCCAACACAGTTTCACTAGGCTAGTGGGTTCTAATGTCACACGGAGGCATAACCCTGAACTTTCTAGCTATTTTTATGACCACGTGTTCTTTGTACGTGGTTGGTATCCTACGGTATGTCAATACAAATTCTACCTTAGGGTGTGCAGTAATGGGCACATCCATTGGAATTATGTACGTATCCTCGGGGCTCCTAACAGTCGAACTCCTAGATGTTTGGTTGCTACTACTACTCGACCCCTCACCACTACTACTAGACATTATAAATAAACAATTTTAGGGCTCAAACACTTACCTCTTCAAATCGACGCTTAAAGAATTCTAACCCTCCATCTCGACCTACTCGGCTCAAAGTTAAAAGTGAGAAAGTGAGAAAATGAAAAATGAAAAGGGGTTATTTATAGGCGTCAGAAGAAGGTCAAATGTCTTGAAATCCTGGCCCTTGGATGGTGCCACATGTTAGCCATCCAAGGTCTCTCTCTTTAATCCACGCGTAGCAGATAGCTATCAGGCATGTGGCCCATTAAGTTCGACCCGGCCCAATTGCACCTCGATGCATCTTGATATGCCACTACGTAACGTAACCTCTATCTGCTCTCCAGATACACGAGGGCCTGTGATGATCTATGGACCCGAACTTGACCTATGGGCCAAATCATAAAACCGAAATTGACCTAGGTGGGCCAAACTTGGTCCACCAAAATGGGCCAATCCGAGGTCGAGGTTAGTGTTGAAGTCGGGCCAACATCACTAGCCAATGTATCCTCGTGGACCATAATTAATCTTACTTAAACACAGATTCCTACTTCATTACGAATTCTAACCTAGCTCAGATTGTACAATCCTAACATAAACAACTTAAACGAAAGGTTCAGTCCTTCTAGGACTCCACCTCCAACGTTTATAAATACGTAACACAACCTTATTATTCAGGTGCAATTTTAAATTAATTCCAGCATATAGCCTCACGCATAAAATTCCTTATCTGACTTAAGCATCGGAGGGGCGACGAGGA
>CAIGRB010089765.1:0-17464 GCA_903798255.1 Fraxinus quadrangulata | reverse complement strand
AGTGCCTGTTTGACATTCATTACTTTACTTTATGATTTGTTGCATGACCATTTTCAACCACATTCACACAATAAAATATTTCACACGTATACCAAAAACTTTTCCCTATTACTTTTTAATCACACACTCTCCTAAAAATCACTATTCAAAACTTTTTTTCTATAATAATAGTTGTCAAACAGGCTCTTAATATCATCTTAGCCCAATATTTTTATGCCCAAACTGAACCAATTACCTAGCCCATTTCCCAATAAATGGGCAATGAACGAAGCAGGATGGGGGCGATAAAATTTTTGGCAGGGCAGGGACGGGGTGCCACGCCCCATTCCCATCCTAAATGTATAGATACGTTAATGTCTACACTAGTGCATTTTTGCTATATTTACGTTTGCAAGTCTTATCTATGTATTAATTTGTTAAGGACGTATTTTCCATTCTGTGATAATTGCTTACCATTGCTGCAGTGCCATTTGTGTGTGGTACACAATGAAATGCCACCTTGTTCATCATTGTTAAGCCCTGTTTAGGAATCTTTAGCTGATTTCCGAACAACTTGTAAACCATTTTTTGCAAATTTAGGGCCAGCTTGAAATCTTGGAACTTGGTTGTCTGTTCAATTTTTCTTAATTGATTTGTGCAAAAATGGATATTGAATCAGCCTGATTCTACCATGAAAGTTATTATTAACTGTTTTCCGACCCAAATTTGGACAGATCTTGGTAAAGTTGTTAAGAGTTATAAATATATTATTCCTCCAAATCCATTTTATGGCTAAAAGCACCAGAGACCTTGTCAGATTTTATTTAAAAACAACTCATTTTTAGAACAATGGGACTCTTGATATAGTTAATATCTGGATCGTGTGGAATATCCAGGTTCTGGTGTCTTACTAAACGTGAGCCACATCCATCTGGGACATACCTGTCATAAATTAAACTAATTTTTTACTGAAGCATTTTTTGTTCCTTTTTTTGTAACTGTAGAAGCTTTTTTGTTTTTTTTTTTTTTTGAAAAAGACTGTGTAGCAATAAGGTTTGGCCCAAACACTTACACACGAATGACTAAAAATTGCCTTAACTTTTTATGTCACGTCTCTTTCTTGTGCCATTCATCTGCTTCCTTTGTGGCTGAAAGACTGTATATAGTGATACTTGACTACTGGAGATTATTAAACCCATCTCCACAGGCAGAGGATGTTATATTTTGATTTTCAACTCAATACCTTATGTATGTGTTAAGAGTCTGAGGGATGTTCTTGGAAGTCTTTGATTTTGAGGAAGTCAGTTAGAAGGCCGAGTAGAGGGAAAATCGATTGATAAACACTGTTTCAGTGTTTCTAGGTTCATGATGGCATAACTACTCTTTGTTCATCAATTACAGGAAAGGTTTGGTTCATCTTGCTTTTGCAACTACTGAGCCATTATTAAGAGCTTTCAGGAGAAAGGTTGACTGTTTTGGAAGCAATGGATCGTGGCCACTATGGTCCTCAGCAAGGATGGGAAAATAACAGCGTAATTGTGGTTTTCTTTTAATCACATTTATGGGATGATATGCAAAATTAGGCTCATGTGATTGTCCATTTTTTTCCGGCATCTCATCCTTAGAGGACATGAGAGAAGCCATGGGACAGTGAGGATGTGGAATCGATTTGCCTACCTTGAACCATGATTATTAGTTGCTGATATAGCTTATTCTCTTGAATCCACAGGCTTTGGAGGGGTATGGCGCTGTTCATGATTCACACTTCAGGTGGGTGATTACTGATGCTTATCGCCAAATGGGTAAATGTTTCTCAAGTATGAGCTCTAGATGCTTACTTTTCTTTCCTTGCTGATGGAGTTCAGATGGGATTCTTAGCTAACATTACATGATGGCTATTTATTTATTTTTATCTGCTTTGCCTTTGATGGTATTAAGACATTTAAATGGTCGACTTTGTATGCCATATCTTTCATGCTTCATTCACTGTACTCCTTTTCTATTACTTTCACTTCTCTTCTATCGGCTCGACTCATATTCTTTTGGCAGGGCTGGTGACCCTTATGATGATAGGAGGTATGTAGATGAAAGGTTCTTGAGGGACAATGTTTACCCAAGGGGTGACTTTCCCGGGGACATATTGGAGAGGGATAACTATCCACCTCCACCACCAACAGCTGGCATGTGGCCTCAAACAAGGAGGAGAAACTATGAAGAAGAATATTCTTTTGAGAGGGATTATAGACGACGTGAGAAGCCGTATGTTGATTTATTTATCAAATGAGCTCTTTTTTTGAAGCTGATAAGTATCATAAAACCGACGCATTCTGGAATATGATAAATTCCTGATGGTTATTCAGTATTAACAATGGTTGAGATCATAAATTTGACAGGCCTGCTAGATATGGAGAGCGTGAACATGATGATTACGGATATGATGATTATGACTACAGATCTCGTTTTTCGCGTCAGAGTAGGGAGGACAGTCGTGAAAGAGATTTTGAGCATGGGAGACACAGTTATGATTCTGACTATGATAGAGGCAATAGGAGAGAGAGTAACTGGAGGAGGCATGAATCTCATGAACGTGAGCGTGACAATAGAGACCTGAGTCGGGAAAGGGATGAAAGCCCATACAGAAGGCACGATCACTCTCGTTCTCGTTCACGTTCTCATGGTCATGATGATCGTGCACGGTCTAGGTCTCCTCGAGGCCGGAGTCATGGTCGAAGTCTTAGAGAAGATGGTTATGATGATGGTCGGCACGAGAGAAGTGGCAGACGAAGTGATCGTGAAGATAGACGTCAGCATGACCATTACTCTGTTGTATGTTCTATTTTCTCCTGGTAACTCGGTTATTTTTTGCAGTTCGCTAGATTCAAGCCTTGAACAGTGTGCTGTCTCTTTATAGGCTCCCTCTGCTACTGTCGTTGTGAAGGGTCTTTCTCAAAAGACAACTGAAGAAGATTTATACCAGATCCTTGTAATTCCTCTTATTCTTCCCCACCCTTTCAAATATTTGTCATGAACACTACATGTGTCAATCTCGCTTTGTTTACCCCTTGCACAAACCTTGTTTTTTGGTATCAGGTTGAATGGGGACCACTTCGTCATGTCCGTGTGATCAAGGAGCGAAGTTCTGGTATATCTCGTGGATTTGCTTTTATCGATTTCCCTTCTGTGGTACGTAACTTCTGATATCCTGTCTATACATATGATAATTGTGGAATGCTGAAACTTCTTATTGTTGTAAAACAGGATGCAGCACAAGCAATGATGACTAAGCTTGGGGATGAAGGTCTGCTTGTAGATGGCAGGAACCTCTTCTTTGAATACAGGTATATATACCTAACTTTTGTGATTGGTACTTAAGGACCAACTTGCATAATTTCAGTTTATTTGCATTGAGGTGACCAAGCTGATGAATAGATTGAATGACTTAGTGTATTAGGCATTGGCTGGTGCAGTAGTTTATCTTCTGCCGGGTTTACTTCAGATTATTCAAAATTTAGAGGTGGGGTCCTTTTATTTTTTAGCATGACACATTACTTGTGGACCCTTGATAAAAAAAATTGAATTGGTAGGTTTCTATCTACCACTTTTATGATGCATCGATACGGATACGTGTGTCCGACATGACACGTGTCGGATACTTTGACATGCGATTTTACTGACACGACACGTTGCCGACACATTAATTAAAATTTTTAAAATTCTTAATTTATATAGTATAAATTTAATTTTATACTTGTTATTAATTTTTCTGGTTGAAATTTTTTAAATATAAGTACCTATTTGTTATTTAATAATAACGAGTTAAAAATATATAATGGCCTTGTTTGATTCCCATTTTTTGCAAAATACATTTTTCTGTCTCTTCTTTTCAACCACACATTCTTCAATAATATTACACGCAAATTCAAAATTTTTCTTTATTTTTTAACCACATATTCTCCATCAATATCCTATTTCAAAATGCATTCTTAATCTTTTAATGGGGCTCAAACGGGCTCAATATTTTTTATAAAAAAAAAAAAAAGGAAAAATGACCATGGTAGAGACTAGAGTGAGTATCAGAGGTTCGACCCGTGTCGAATATGGACATGGACACACTATCCTAGTTAAAATGTTCGTGAAACCCAGTACCACTTCTTCTTAGTGCATATAACTATAAATGCATTTGGATTCTTCTTGGCATGTAGCTTACATGAAAGTCCAGTTCAATTGATTTTGCTGTATTTTTTATATGGACTTGTTCTATCCCCTGCATCCTTTTTTATCTTCCCTCATTGTGCTGTTCATCATCTATTTTAGTATCAAATCTCACCTTTTCCTTTGTCATGTTTCTTTACATTTTTGTTCTTTATCTTTCTCCACCCTCTTAATGCTACAACACCTCGGCATATGGAGATGAGTTTTAGGGCTACGTTAATTGGTTTGACCTTTTTTTCAATCTGCATGCAGAATATGAATTAGTGTCTAAATATTTGTAAATTTCCGTACATGCTGTTAAATTTATTGCATTGTAATCAATCCATGCTGATTCTGCCCTGGCAAATTTATGCCAACAAGTAAAATTATCTGTACCAAATATTTTCAATTGTCATTATAAAATTGACTTTTGTTGCAGTAGTAAGCCAACTGGGGGGGTTAGTGGGCCGCTTGGAACCGATCATGCATCAAGATCAAGCCATGGTCGAAGAAGTATCACCGTACCATCTGATTGGATGTGCACTATTTGTGATTGTGTCAATTTTGCTCGGCGAACATCCTGTTTTCAGGTTTTCTTTCCCCTCATTTACTTGGAAGTAATACTTTCTCACATTAATACCCCATCATCATCTTTTTGGACTGTGACGTGAAAGTTTTTATTAGAGCTTATCTTTCTAGATTTTTGTAAGCAGAATTTGTCAAAGTTCATGAGTTCATGTATTGCCAGGTGGATACAATAGTTAGGCCTGGTGATCATGTGTATTATTGCTTCTGGCTGTCTCAATATAAAGCTGATGCATTCAATTTCAATTGTGGATAATCTTTGGTCTTCAGTCAGAATTCACATTGTTTTTGTCTAACTGTGGATATCAAACTAACAATAACAAGAGGGGTTGCACAGATGCATGAAGAGAAGCTTTCTCAGCTTAGATGATTGAACTTTGTCCACTAGTAATTTTTACCAAGTAATTGTGATTTTTTTCATCTGTTGAATCAGTGTAATGAGCCAAGAATGGAAGATGCTCCCCCAGCTGATATGACATCGTCAAATCCCACTCCTATTGGGAAGAGAGGAGAAATAGGTTAGTTGTACACACACCAGTTCTCTGAAACGGCATTTATATCATATTTTCTATGTTGATATACTTTCAGGTGCTACTCTTGTTAGTTGTAAATGCACTAGTTTTCTCAACTGGCATGACAAGCATGTATTGAACATTTTCTATGTTGATGTGTTTCAGGTCCTACCCATGTTCTTGTTGTTCGTGGATTGGATGAAAATGCAGATGAGGAAATGCTTCGTTATGAATTTTCTAAGCACGCTCCTCTTAAGGTGTGGTGCAGTATTTGCTTCCATTGTTGTTAGTATTATCTGTTTATTCTTTCATTCAGGAGCTGTATTGATTTTAACACTTGCAGGATCTGCGACTTGTTAGAGACAAATTCACTCACATCTCAAGAGGATTTGCTTTCGTTCATTTTCATTCGGTAAGTTTATCTGCATCTATTGTTTGTGGTGCAACTATTTGGTATTTTCTCCGACAGGTGAATATGGTAAAGACATTTTATTGTTATTGTGATTTTTAATAAGAAATAATTTGTTGTTAGTTGGAATGAGATAAGAGATACGCCTATGTTAAGATGGACATTAGCTTTTTTTCAAATATGACACAGTTATGATGTTCCATGTAATTTTTAGTGGAATATATCCGGTGCTCTCTTTAGTAACTGTTCCAGGTTTAACTGAACTGAACTCTCTTCTCCTCTTGCTTAATATCTGATGGCGATTTTCTTTGTAGACTGCTTGATATTATGGATCTTTTTCGGTCTTTAAGATGGTTAAGATTTTAATTTCCCTTGGAAACTCATCCTCTGGGCCATATATTGCTTTATCTAGATGTATTATTGTTGTGTCAATAATGTATTCAGTTTTGTTTACTTATTTTCAGGTTGAGGATGCTACTAAAGCCCTTGAAGCAACAAATGGCACCACTCTGGAGAAAAATGGGCAGATTCTTCGAGTTGCCTATGCAAAAAGTATTATTGGAGCTGGATCGGCAATGCCAGGTTCTTCTCAGTCAAGTAGTCTTGCTGCTGCAGCAATTGAAGCAGCAACATTTGCCCAGCAGGTTTTCTACTTAGCCTTTTCCTAGAACATATGCATTGTTTACATGTAATTGCTGTACATGGTCCACATATCTAGGTTGACCTATGTTTTTGTCATTTTTTGCTTTGAAATATTTTTATCCAAGAGAAGAATGGTAGTGGGAATTAATTTAGTTATATAAATTTGGTGAATTGATGCAATTCACTAACAATTTCGTTGCCCTTTGAGCTCATATTTCTTTATTATGATAGTGGAAATCAACTTATATAAATTTAGTGGATACGGACTATTCACTCTCTGTTTCGTTGCTCTTTAAGCTAATATTCTTTGATTGGGCCATGCACTTATTGTTGGCCGCGTTCAACCCCTAATTATTGCACTGCACTTATTATAAAAGAAGACTTTAATACTCAACTTTCTGCCCAATAGCTGTTTTAGACTTGCTGCATAGCCCAACAGGTGGAAACCAAACATGCACTAAATGTGTAAATTTAATACTGGCAGAATGTTGATATTTTCAGTTCCTACATTAAGATCAGAAATGAAGTTTTCTCATTTGGGTTTTTGGGGTTATCATGCACAGAGCTGATTATAAATTGCTCAAAAAAGTGCAGCTATTATTGTTCCTTTATTATGTGTTAGAGATGTACATTCAGCTTATTTGTTAGTTTTACTTGCTTTAAATATGGCAACAAAATCATGTTTTTATCAATGCAAGTAGAGAATTTTGTGCTTATTTGTGCTGGCTAATTATTCCTTTTTTAATCCCTTATAGTACGATGCTGTTGGGTGGACACCTAAAGAATACGATCCTGATGATAAACAATCTGCTGCTGAGCAAGAGCAGGGCAGACAAAACACAGTTCAAAAGGATCCTTCAGCGCCTCGATCTGGTTTTGTGTGGGACGAAGCCTCTGGTTATTATTATGATGCTGCTTCTGGATTCTACTATGACGGAAATACTGGTTTGTCTCTTCAGAGTCTGATTTCATTCCAAAGGTTCCTTTTTAGTATTTCTATTTGTAAATGTTTGAAAAGATCCCTTAACTCATGCAAGTCTTGATCCTTTATTATGTGAATTATGTGTTTATGTATGTGGATTTGATCAAGGGATGATTGGGGTGTAGCAATGGACCGACTGTGAGTGCCAGAAAAAGATTATGTAGTCAACCCAAATTCATTGGGAAAGGATTAGTTTGTTGTTATTCATTTTAAGTTCGTTTCAATGATCGGTATCCTGTTTCTTCCGATTCTTTATGAGATTTAGATTGTTTTTAATTTAAGAATCAAGAAATTAGGAACTAAATGGTGGGGCATATTTGAATTTTTCGAATTAATCTGAAATATAACATTTATTATATACCAGCATGAGTCGCATTGACAAGTCCAAATAATATAGCATGTCAGACATCTTTGCTACAAATTTATGCTTCTTAAGAAAGGAGAAAATAAATCTAACATTAGAAGATCCAGCAAGGAATATGCATCTTAAGCATTTGGCCCTTTTTCTGATTGTGGATGTGGAAATGCTATTATCTATCTCATTAGCCTAGTTTTCTATTTGTAATGTACCTCTTGCCTTTTTGCTGCATTCTTGCTTGCCTCCCCCACCCCCTCCCTCACCCCCCTTTCAGATTTTGTTGTTTAGCTCCGCATATACATTTTTGGGCCTTATTTTTTGGTAATATATCAAATGCCCCGCTCTTCTTTTTTTCCCTTGTCTTTCTTGAGTTCTGCATTATTTCCCATTTGATTTTGAATTCATATCTTGTGCTCATTTTCCTAAATAGAATTTGCTCCTTTTTGTTACAACGGTATATTATTATTTTAGAATGCGCTAATCTCTACCTTTATTTCTTTTAAATGCTTAGAAAGTAGGGTTGAACAATGAAACCGTCAAAACGCAAAATCGAACTAAAATTGCTTTTCAAAACTGTTGATTTGGGTTCACATGGATCCGTTAGTGTTTTGATTTTAAACCGAAACAAACAGTTTCGAAGTGGTTTGGTTTATGTTTCAACCTTTGCACAGTTTTTAATTAAAAAAAAAAAAATTAATTTAAATTTTATCCGACCCAATTCAAACTAAAAACATCCCACTTAAAAAGATAAATCTATATTAGACATAATACAATCAAACTCAATACTCAAATAGACAATTATGCATTGCAATTAAATGGTTGTTATGAAAATTTGACCAATGAGTCTTTTGACGTACTACTTTAGTGAAAATTCAAAGCAAATAAGTGCAAGATTGTTCCCCAAATACAATTTTTTTCGAGTCTACATTCACTACTAGTGGTAGAATTCTTGATTCTTTTAGGAGTTACGTTAAGTGAAAATATGTTTGAGGCGGTGATTCGCTTTAAAAATTAGTTTTATAGTAAGAAAACCTGTAGTGATTCGTTAATATTTGGATGAGGTAGAAGCATTGAATGATTCACAAAATATTATTAAAAGTATTATTGTATTTGTTCTTTCTATTCATTTTCTTTTATTAGTTATTTTATATTATTCAACTATAATCAATGAGTTCATGTATTATATTCTTATTTTTATGGAGAGAATGAATCATGTATTACAATTGTAAATGTTGTGTCAATTAGTATTGACTAAAAATTTAAAATATTTCTATCATGTTGTTGCATTACAATGATTAGAATTATAGAACTTTGATTTGTAATATTTTCAATAATATTATTTATGTTTTAACGTGAAATTTTATATTAATATTTATGATTTAACTTATTCGATATATGTTATTTTTTTCTTTGTTAAACATGGTTTTAATCCGAACAAAACCGAAAAAATTGGTTTGGATTGGTTTGGTTTAGAAATTGAAGTGGTTTGGTTTGGTTTGAAAAAATTCCAGATCTCTTGAAGTGGTTTGGCTTGAAAACTTGTCGCAAACCTCCCAAGCCGAACCGTGTTCACCCCAATTAGAAAGCATGAGAATATCTTGCCACCCTATTTTATCTCTACTTGTGTTTTTTATTCACACTTAAATTTCTGGGAGTATCTTCATTCACCTATAATATATCTTGGGGACAAACATGTATGATCACAGAACCAGCTTCTTGACTTGGTTCATCTTCCAAAATCGATATTCGTTGGCTGACAAATGTAAATGTTACTTATAACATTACTGAGGTTTGTTTTAATGGGGTTTCTGAAAATGAAGAAATGAGGACGAACTTAAGAAGAATTAGTCTGCTGAAGTTCATGAACAATTGTAGTTAATCATTGTGGAATGTTTTTTTTCTCGTGGATATTTCCCACTTTATATGATCTAGATTTCAAAATTAATTTGTCCAATGTTGCATTTTGCAGGTTTATATTATGATGGCAACAATGGCATCTGGTATACTTATGATCACCAAACTCAGCAATATATCCCTTGTGCTGATCAGAATGACAAAACTGCTGAAAAGCAAAGTGAAACTTCAAAGGCATCTGATGGTCCCAATAGTAAAAAAGTTGTTATATCTGCACCAGCTGCTACAATAACGTCGAATGAGAAAGCTGCTTCATTACCAGATACTGTCCAGGCTGCTGCTGCCGCAGCAATAGCAGCTGAAAAGAAAGAGAAGGAGAAATTAAAAGAAATAAGAATTGCTTCTAAAAGCAGCATTCTTGCTAACAAGAAGAAGATGAGTAATGTTCTTACCATGTGGAAGCAAAGGAGTCATGAAGGACAAGCACCACGAGTGGCACTTGATGACAATCAGCCATCTGTCGCAGTTGAGGAGAGATCTAATGCAGCACCATCCACAAAAAGCAAGTTCAAAAGCGACGTGCCGAGTACAAAAGAGAAAGCTATGGCCTCTTCTGGATTTACAGCAAATGCCCCAACCCAATCTGCTGCTTTGGAATCTGTAGACAGGGCCAGACCCATGATTTCTGGTTCTAGTGGATCCTTAAAAGGGGTTATAAGGAGTTCTGGAATGGGGGTGGTGAAATCGGATACTTTATATACAGGATCAATAGGAGGTGCTTCCACTTCTTCGATCAGTACATCTTCAGGTCCATCTTCGCTGATGTTCGCAGATGCCTCGACAACAGTGACACCATTCAGAACAGGTGCTTCTGCACTGGGTTCTTATGCATCATCTGTTGCTGCTGGAAGTGGTAAGAGAAGGTTTTCAGAGATGCCATCTTCTGCTCTCTCAAATAAGGAACAGCCCCAAACTACCTACAGAGATCGAGCAGCTGAACGTAGAAGTTTGTATGGTTCATCATCATCTTTCGGGGATGACCAATCTGATGTCGGAGATTCCAGTAAGTGTATCTTGATTTTGTGTCATGTGCCATTCTTTTCTTATTGTTCTATCTCTAATCATTAAACTCCAGAGTTTACTTTTGCATCTAGCATTTCCATACTCTGTATGATTGCTCTGTGATTAACAGAATTAAGTTGTGATGGGCAATGGTTGAATAGTCTGCTATAGCTTCAAACTTTGCCTGGTGCAAATATATATGAAAACTTAAGATGGATAAGATTCCAATGGTCGATTGCTAGTTTTATTCTCTCTTTGGAATCCATATTGACTTGTTAGAAAATTTTGTTCTTGTTATTGCTGCTGGACATCCAAGATCGCGATTCAACATTTAAAAGGGGTTCTTTGGATTCCATGCCTTTCCCTCCTGGTGTTGGAGGTGGACGAGTTGCTGGAGATGCAAATAATCAGAACTATGAAGTGATCACAGCAGACAGGGCAATTGATGAAACTAATGTGGGGAACAGGATGCTTCGCAGCATGGGCTGGCATGAAGGCTCGGTACCAATTCTCTTCCTGCACTACATAACTTTTGTGTTGGTTTTACTTAAAAGCAAATTTCATTGTGCAAATAAAATTTATGACTATAATACGTCTATACAGTGCAATATCAATTGGTTTTCTTTTCGGATTTCGCCCATTTCTTTCAGGTTTGACAAAGCTCATGAGCTTGTCAAACTTTATTTTTATCCACACATTCCATAGGACCCATAACTTTTACTTACTTTTTAACTATACATTCCTTGAAACCCATTGCTTATAAGAAAAAAGCTCTAGCCAAGCAAGCACCTCATAGATTCAGTTGTAAACTAAAAACTTGCAAGTGTAGGCAAAACACAGTATGATTCTCTTTTTGAGATTCACTTACATCAAACTGTAGACGTCCATCAGCTCTAAAGTGACAGTGGCAATACATTTTTGTTTATTTCAGTATCTGACTATGCCTTCGGGGATTTTTGTTTGGTTTCTCTGTGTTGATCATATATCTAGGGATTGGGAAAAGACAGAAGTGGCATGGTAGAGCCTGTCCAAGCTCAGGCCATGGATACTAGAGCTGGACTAGGGAGTCAGCCGAAGAAGTTGGATCCAAAACTAGAAGTGCAGGCGGGAGATAGTTACAGAGCTGTTATTCAAAAGAAGGCCATTGCCCGGTTTAGGGAAATGTCATAGCGAGTTGACAAAGACAGCTTTATATTCTCTGTGCTCTGCTATTCATTTTCCCTTTCGAGTTGCTGTTTGTAGAACTAGTGAAAGTTGTTATAATGTAAATCAATTAGATGTTTCTGTCCTGGGTGCATTGTGTCAATTACTGCTTTATGTTGAATTGGAAGTTACTTGAATAAATGTTAATCCTTACTGAAATTTTTACATTCTTGAGTCCAATGTTGAGTCCATGGGATTATCTATCATTTTTTTCAAGATTTGCTTTAAACTGTTTAGAATGCATATTCAATTGGAAACATGTTAAGGTTATGAATGTCCAAAATTTAGGCATATGAAGAAGTTCTCTTTGGAGATTTATCTAGCCATATTGGAACTAGCATAATATTAACAAGATGAGCTATTTGTTATCTTAGTTCATAAAATTAACATATAAAATTCAACCAGATGGAAAGATCTTTACTTACGGACTGAAGACGGTGGACTTGGTTTTAGGAGATTACAGGACATCGTTGATACTTTATCCCTGAAGCTATGGTGGCTTTTTCACTCAACGTTCACAAAAATCTTTGTGGGCTCAATTCTTATTGAACAAATATTGTCTGGGGACTCATCATCTTCTTGCATATGTTCCTTGTTCAGCATAACATATTGGAAGAGGTCGAAACTAGTTGGACTTAAGGCCGAGCCACACATTGCTTGACACCTTGGAACTAGTCGGATCTTCTTTTGTCATGATTGTTGAATGGACGAGGCTATTTTGGTGACCTTATCCCCCCACCAATCGCACTATTTTGCGAGGGTCCAAGATTTCTATTATGGCTCAGGATGGAACATTATACGATTGTTACAGGTTCTCCCTTTTTCCATGGTTGAGCAGATTGGAGTTATACCTCTACCAGATCATGCTATTGATTGAATATTTTGGAAGGATACATCATATGGTAATTTTGCTACCAAGTAAGTGTAGCAACTAGTCCGTTCTTATTGACAGCCTTAGGACTCATATAGGCTAATGTGGAGTCCCATTTTACCTATTATTATTTCTTTCTTTTGTTGGAGACTACAGTAAGATTTGCTATCGGTCGATGTAGCCATTCAAAAGAGGATTGGTTGTCATATGGCCTTTCGATGTCATTGCTACTCGGAGATTGAGACCACTTCACATATTTTCACTGGCAACACTATTTCCGATTAGGTATGGTATCATTTTGGGGCTATATCTAGTAAGGGACTTAGATCTAGATTCCAAAGATGGAGGTACTTGGGTCACTCTGTTCGCAAGGGTCACATTCGCATTGTCATTCCCTGCTCATTTTGGTTATTATGGATTGAGAGGAACAATGTGAAGCACAACGAGATTCGTGTGGAGCCTAGATGGATAATTTGGAGATTCTATCACGTAATTTCATTTCTGCAAAATGGTTGCTTATTTCGACCTATCCATTGGCGGGATAACTCGACTATTGCATCATCCTTTAGTGTGTCTTTGACTCTTCCTCCCTCTGCATCCCCATTTTAGTTTTTTGGCGCACTCCAAAGGTGGGATCTCATAAGATTAACATCGATGGATGCGTCAATAATGGTTTTGCTACGAGATCAGGATAGACATTGCATTAGGGCATTCTCGGCATCTTATGGAAAATGACTTGTTTGGGAACTTGAGTTGTGGCTACCCTGGATGGGATTTCTCTTGCTCGACGAAACTGCTTATCCAACCTTTGGGTGGAGACTGACTCATTGGTGGCCATTTACTACATCACTAGGGTTGGAAGACCATAGGCAATTCAGATCATTCTCAGAAGGATCATATATCTTCTCTCTTTTGATCGGGATACTATATCCCACACTTATCGTGAGGGGAACAAGGTCACAAATTTATTAGCATCCGAGGGCTAGGACTAGCGTCATTATTAGGAGTTTGGACCACTTGACCTTTCACAACGTATTAGGATCATTGTATAGATTGATAGATAAGAGCTTCCTACTATTAGACAACGTTAGTTGAGTTCTCATTTATTTATTTATTTATGTATTGGAAGTAGTAATTCACGTTTGATTCCTTTCCTTCTTTTGCTATTTTTTTCGCCTTTGGGAGGTCAGATTATGTCCCTCTTCCTTTTGTTCTCGTGAATATGATTTTATATACACATACGCGGTTGGGGAATCCGAACTCCCATCGACCTTAAAAAAAAATGAAGTGCGATAGAATTGGAGAGAGATTAATTATTAAGCTAAAATTAATACTTGTAACCTTGGAAATTTGGAATTGCACTTTTGTTTCAAGCTATATTAGAGAAATCAAATGTGTTCTGTCATGAAAAAATCTGAGTAGAAAGCTATAAAATAGTACTACCAGAAAATGGGTGCCTTTATTGTCACTACATTTTTATTTTGTCGCAAGATCTTTCTCTTCCTCTACAGATCTCTCAACATTGCTCGTTATTGTACTCATATCCTTGGCTTCTTTTTCTGTTACATTTCTTATTTTTGATCTTTTATTAATTTGCATATGTTGTTGCTGACAATTTGAATTAAAAAATAAAGACTTTTGTCCTTCGTATTTTTACTAAAGCAAGAAAGTAAAAAATTAATAAATAGTGTGAAGTAATATTTGCCTTAATTTTAAAGGTCGCAAGCAAAATATTTAAACGAAAATCATCATAAAATGTGGTTAGACATAAGATTTGACTCATATTATTTTTAGTAGACACTCCATCAAAGTTTAAGCCAATTTTTTTAGTTTTTCACGTTACCTCAACGGGCAAGTTTAGATTTTCCAACCTTGTAGACATGTGAGATATACATTGACAGAAGTTGGAGCATGCATAATGATCTCAGCCCCAATTTTTTTTTTTACCTAAATGATGCGAATCCACGTAGCAATGGTAGTTGCAAAACCCACACAAGATTGAGAAAGCCAAGAAATCAACGTTTAAGCTTAATTCAAAAATATTGAATCAAGGAACCAACATAATCGCCGACAATATGTTGACCCATGATTATAAGACTTAAGAATCTCACTCAATTTGTTTGAACACCACAAGAAATAATTTTGATAAATTCAAAATTAATTCAATGAAGAACAAAAAGAAAGCAATATGCATTGCAATAATATCTCTCAAATTGTGTATTTTTTACATTGAATAGAATGAATCATATTTATATGGAACCCATAAAATCTACTTAAAAACGGAATTAAATCTCAAAAGATATAAAAATATATATATTATACAAGAGTTTTAACTAAAATAGAAGATTACGCGAAATTTGAAAATTTTGAGGCCGGACTTATACTATGTGGCCGTATAGTGTAAATCTATGTGATCTTATAGATCAACTGAAACCCTCCATTGGGGTTTTGTAAAGGGCAATGCGGTCGCATAATTGTTCCTTTCGTCTCCTCCGTCCATTGCTTGAATCAAGTTACTCCACTTCGTTTCATCTCCCATACCTAACATGAAATTTTTCCCTTTACTTGTCCTGATCAATGTTTCGTCCATATTGGCTTGAACAAGTAATCACATTGATTCTTTGACCCATTTTGCTCACGACCTAGTCATAGGCCCTTCCTCAACAATGGATCATTGCTCGGACTTGTCCTCTTATCGTGGATCATATCATCCTCTCCCTCTTAGAAATGATTCAATCTCGAATATGTACATGCATCAAAGAGAGAAAAATTAGAGAACAAAAATGAAAATTATCATAAACTTACCTTGAATATCCAAATTGTAGTCATTGGTTTCAATCCTTGAAATGACGTGGAATGGTCCATCTCCTCTAGGATGTAATCNTGCTACCTTGATATGCATATAATTTAATCTACTGCTTCCTATCTAAATTATCGCTTATAATAATAGTTAAAGGAATTATATCAAATAAAGTTAACGGATTTGAACCATAAACCATATCAAAACGTGCAGTACAAATAGTAGAGGATACTAAATTGGTTCCCAACATATTCCATAAATTCGAACAAAAATAGTCAAGGACTTCAAGATTGAAATATAGATTCTCATGCCTCAAATCACCAACAATGCACTCCAAATGTCTATCATGCTCAATTAATTTCTTGCAACATACTAGAATATCATTAACTAGTAATTGACTGTCTATGAATACATACGGCAAATGACTTATTACCCTCATAGAAATATTAGATGCATTAATATGTGTAAAAATACATGTCCCATGTGAAAAAATATTACTACGTGCTAGTCCATCATTTAACTTATGTATGGAGTATTAATTCTTTACCATACCATAGTTGAATATTTTTCCTTCAATGCTCATCAAATTCTCCACTTGCGTCGAATCAATTGAATACTCAATGGGTGGTATCCCACTAAAAAAGTTTTTATGGAATGAGTCTTTAAGTTCCTCAAGTAAAGAAATATCCAAATTGGGGATGGGTTTGTTAATTCTCACTAAAACCCTCTCAATCTCACATTTTTTGCATAGAAACTCACTTTTCATTTTTCTCTCCTCTCGATAGACTCTCTTTCTTTTATCTCTTGTAGCTATGCTCTTTTTTTTTTTTTACAATTAGCCACCTCACTATTTTCTCTTCTAATCTCATTTCGTATTTTTTTGTTTTTCTTTTCTTCCTCACCTCTGACTCTAGATCCTCATAAACTTATTGTGATGTTAATGGTATAATAATAACAGCTCTCCTATCTTTTACGAAATTGTACATATTCTTGAATCCATCACGTTTAACCTTCCTATCATACTGTCATAGCCTTCCCAACAAAATGTGTCCATCATGCATAGGAACCACATCACACCTCACTTCATATCTATACCTCCCAATTGAGAAATTTTCCAAAACTTGCCTACATACCCTAACATCTCTACATTCATTTAACTATTACAATTTATAAGACTTAGGATGTTTTATCGTAGCCAATCTTAATTTCTCAATAAGTGTAATACTAGCAATATTAGTACAACTACCCCCATCAATAATCAAGCTATATACCTTATTTTTGACGTGGTATTTACTATGAAAGATGGTTTCCAGTTGTTGTTCCACATCATTCAATTTAATTTGTGTATTGAGACACACATCACCACAAGTAACTCGCCTCATAGTGGGTACTCCATCACCATCACTAGCATCTCCTAATGCAAGCATATCATCACCATCACTATCACTTACCACTTCCCTCATTGTCTCGCAAATCATTTCCCTTTTGTTCGGACATTGAGAAGTAATGTGCCCCGATCCCAAACACTTAAAGCATTTGATATCTCGAGTTTTAGAAGGTTGGAATTCCTTTTTGAGTGTAATTTTATTTGCAACTTCCTCTTTTTCCCTTGGTGGTTTGGTCTTAATACTCGAAACAACCCCATCACGTCTATTATCACCCCACTTCGATTTCCAAGAAGAGTTAAAACCCATAGAAACCGATGTATATCTAGCAATCTCCTTCCTCTTCAATTGATTTTCCACCTTTATAGGTACATATATATCATGTCTTCCAACTCCACATAATGTTGGAACTCTACTACATTAGCTATATCCCTATTCAAACCATTCAAAAATCGAGTCATGGCGACTTCCTTATCTTCCTTAACATTCTCTCTAATCATAACAATCTCTATCTCCTTATGATAATCCTCCACACGCCTAGAACATTGGTAGGGGCTTTGCAATTTTTGATAAAACTCCCTATAATAATGATTAGACACAAACATCTTCCTCATGATAGCATTCAATTCTT